>CAUYPK010036979.1:0-45265 GCA_963574355.1 Loris lydekkerianus | reverse complement strand
TTCAGAGCGTAAAGTGATTTTGGAATATAAAGAATTTCTTTGGGCTGACTTACATAGACGTTGGCCACTGACCCGTGTTCCTGAGCTATGAATATGAGTGATAAATAAACTATTAATAGATAAAAAAAAAAAAAAAAAAAGAAGCAAATAGTTCTTCTGAAAATAGGTTTTCATGGGAAAGAAATTGCCCACTAAGAGACCCATTCTGGAATTCCTCTGATCATTCAAGCTGAGCATTGAGTGATGCTCTTACTATATGTAGGTGAAACACAACTGGGGACTCAGGAAACAAACATGTGTTTGTAATATCCTCAACAATAAGAGCCTTTGATTGCCCTTGAGGAAAAAAAGTGGCATGTCTCATCATAGACTTGATGAGACAAGAGAGAAGAAACCAAGATGAGTAGACTGAAAATGCCTCCTTGGGACAGGTTATCAGACTTGGCTCTTGTGATACATGCAGGTCCAAAAGCAAAGATGAACTTTGAGGCTTGGGTGATTTCTCTGTGCTTGCATAGCTGAACTCAAAAGTCTGGTTTAGGGTTTTTACAGAAGGGCAAAACTTGAGAAAGTATGGCCAGTTGTAAGTCAGAGGAGCAGGAGAAGAGAGGATGGGTGGAGGAAATGGGAACCCATGGAGTGTGTGTGGAAGGACACAGTCCACATGTAGCTGACCCTTCAAAAGGCAGAGGACCTCGAGCCTGGGAAGAACAGTGCAGCCTCTTCTTCTGTGTGGTGGTGGACCAGAGCAGGAACTGGAGCAGTCACGTTCATGGGATGAAAGAGAAAAAAGGAATGGGCCAAATGTCTTCAGCTGGATCATTGCCCCTGTCTCCACATTCACGCTATAACCCTTTGCAGTTGGTCTGGTCTAACCTGCCCTACAACCAATGTACATTTGCCAAAAGCCACTGGTACCCTTTCCCTGAGGCTCATTCTCAGCCCTGGCCTCCTCCACCACAGCAAGGTTGGCTACACCTGGCTCAGTGAAAGAACACTACCTCCTCCTCTCTCTCCAGCACCCCCACCCGCACTTCATGGTGCTGACCTTGAGGTGCTTTCAGTGCCTGTAGCTCCTTACGCTCTCCCTGTACTCTTGGCCATGCTTGAGTCATGGTCTCATCAGGAGAGTGACACTAACTAGGATGAAGAGTCACTCACATCGGTCAAAGGAACAGAGAAGCCAGGTCTTGGACAGGTTACCATCCTGTCCATACCCAAATGCCAGATGTAAAGACAGGTGCCCCATGGGAGGGGCAGAAGGAAGCCATCAAGTGGAAGCTGCCAAGCTTCTGGAAGCCAGGAGCCTAGACAAAGCCTTGAAGGATTCATACCACCTTTGGGCTGTGATGTGGAGAACTCTTTTCCCCATTAGCAGAAGCCCCATGAAGAGACCCAGGTGCGCTGTCCCTAGAACCATAGACCTTGCAAATCTGGTATCTAGGGTATTCTCTTTTGTTCTGTTAGTACCACATGAAAGTCTTTTTTAAAAGTTCCAGCTTATCAGAGGCAGCAACAGAGGAAAAAAGGAGGGAAAGGGCTATATCTAATTTTTGGCCGCAGTACTAAAGAAGAGCCAGCATGCTAAATCGTCAAGGTCCTGAGTTTTGAAGTGATTTTTTATTTATGCTGCCCCCTCTTTGAAATTCCTCTTCCAGACTTCTCAACCTCTGCACTGCCCTAATTCTCCTCCTACATCACCTTGGTCACCTTTGATGCCTCCTCTCCTCCCACCCTGTAAACGCACTATGTCTCCAGGTTGTGTCCTCTGCTGTTTCCCTGTCTCTTCCTTTGTCCTCCATAGTATCAGCTGATGTCAAGACTTCAGTGGTAACTTCATGAGGTTGATCACAGGCACCAACTTTTCTCCAAATGTGTTGCCAACTTTCTCCTGGGCTGCACTGCCTGGATAGGCCATTGTTGTCTCATCTTGGATTCCCCAAATTTATTTCTTTCATCCCAAGTTCAAAAATATATATACAAACATTCCAAAATTTAAAAACATCTGAAATCCAAAGCAGTTCTGGTCCCAAGCATTTCGGATAAGGAATACACAGCCTGTATGTACATATGTATAAATATATATATATATATATATATATATATATATTTTTTTTTTTTTTAAGTCCACTGTTGCAGTGAGGAAACCAAGGCTTAGACAAAGTAAATAAACCTCCTGAGGCACACAGAGAAGGGAGGAGACTGGATGTTGCCCACCTCAGAGCCATGTAGAAAATCCCACCCCAACTCTGTGACCAAGCATGGCCCATGTTTAGGAAGGCTGAACAGAAGGTAGTGAGATTTTAGAGGCAGAATTGAGACCATCTGAGTGCAGGGTGAAGGAGAGAAAGCAATCTAGAACACTTCCTAAGTTTATGGCATTTAGAAAACAACAGAGAGATCATGGAATTCCCTAAGGCTGGGGCAAAAGAAAGCAAACTCAGGCATTACAGTTGTTTGGGACAGAAGAGACTAAGTGGGCCTGTCCAAGAGTGTGAAGCAGGCTACGGGTTGAGGGTATTGATTAGCAAAGGCTCTCAAGGGGCTTGTGTCTTTTAAAGGGGGGCTTGGATGAGGATAAAGGAGCTTTCAGCAGGTAAAATTACAATGGAGAACCTTCTAGGTGGAAGGCACAGGTACGGATACCTTATGTGTTGTGTAGGAAGCCCCAAGAATAGGTTTTGGCAATGGCATACCCCAAGTGGCCTTGAATGACAGGTAGAGGAAAGTGTTTTTGGTGGAGAAGTAGAAACCCTTGGTTGGGCTCCCTGACAGAAGTTGATTTAGAATGGGAAGAGACTGGGAGTAGGGGAGAACAGTTAGCAGGGTTTTGCAGTAAGACAGGGAAGAAGTAATGGGCATTGGATGGGGACCCAGGTATTCGAAAAGAAGAGGATGACGAAAAGAGACTAGGGGACATGAAGTCAACAGGCTTTGATGCCTACAGATTAGGCTAGAGGATGGGGAATTAGTCTATGACCACCATTAGTCTATGACAAATCCAGTTTATCTGTTATGGGTGTTTTACTGGGGAATTTACAGACAGGAGTATGGTCTTGGGTGGCCACAAGACAGGTAGATCTTTGTCACTCCCAGATCTAAGGCTTATATACCACAGGAAAGCGAGGGGCACAAGCTCCAGTAAGGCAGTTAAAGGCAACTCTGCAGAACAGGCCAAGAATGTTATAACTTGTGTGATAACATCAAGGTTGACATGTTCATGCACTAAGGAAGTACATTAAGTAGGATCAGGAGCCATTTGGGGGGCTGGAGCTAATCAGATATTAAGAGGGCAGATTAGCACCCAATAGGGAGTCGCTTCTGGTTCCCTGGGGAGGAAGGATGAAAGACAGGTCCCTTGCACCAGAAAGTTAGCCAATGCTGGGCACACCTGTAATCCTAACTGGGAGGCTGAGGCAAGTGGATTACCTGAGCTCGGGAGGTGGAGACCAGCCTGAGCAAGAGGAAGACCCTATCTCTAAAAAAATAGCTGGGCATTGTGGCAGAAGCCTGTAGTCCCAGCTAGTTGGGGGGCTGAGGCAAAAGGATCATTTGACCCCCAAAATTTGAGGTTGCTGTGAGCTATGATGCCACAGCACTCTACCCAGGGCGACAAAGTGAGACTGTGTCTCAATAAAAAAAAGAAGTTAGCCAAGTTATGAATGCAAAGGAAATGAAAAGTGCTACTCCCATGAACACACATACAATCAGAAAGCAAAACAGTTTTATTGCTGACAGATCAAACCAGCCCCAACATTTCCTTAAACCAAAGCCTAATCCAGAACAAGGCCCTAACATGCTTCAATTCTATGAAGGCTGAGAGAAGTGAGGAAGCTGCAGAAGAAAATTTTAGAGCTAGCAGAAGTTGGTTCCTCATGAATCAACTTAAACCTCGTGTTCAGGAGCACTCTCCACAACATCCAAGGGCCAGTGAGGCAGAAGAGCCAATAGAAAAGCTACAGCAAGTTTCTAGATGATCTAGCTGAGGTGACTAATGAAGGTGGCTGCACTAAATAACAGATTTTTACTGTAAATAAAACAGCCTTATACTGGAAGAAGATATCATCTAGGACTTTCATAGCTAGAGAGAAGTCAACGTCTGGCTTCAAAGCTTCACAGGACAGACTGACTTATTAGGGGCTCATGCAGCTGGTGACTTTAAGGTGAAGCCAATGCTCACTTACCATTCTGAAAATCCTCAGGCTCTTAAGAACCACACAACTCTACTCTGCCTGTGCTCGTGGAACAACAAAGCCTGGTGACGGCACAGCTATTTACAGCGTGATTTTACCAAATAGTTTAAGCCCACGGTCAAGAGTTAATGCTCAGAACAAAAGGTTCCTTTCAAAATTGTACCAATCATTGACAATGCTCCTGGTGACCCAATAGCCCGCTGATGGAAATGTCTAAGGAGATAAATGCTGTTTTCATGCCTAACACAACATCTGTTCTGCAGCTCATAAATCAAGGAGTAATTTTAACTTTCAAGTCTTATTATCTAAGAAATACATTTTGTAAGGCTATAGCTGCCATAGATAGTGATTCCTCTGATGAATGTGGGCAAAGTAAAGCAAAAACCTTCCAGAAAGGATTCACCATTCTAGATTAAGAACCTTTGTGATTCCTGGGAGGATGGCAAAAATCAACATAATAGGAATTTGGAAGAACTTGATTTCAACCCTCATGGATGACTTTGAGGAATTCAAGACTTCAGCAGAGGAGGTAACTGCAGATGGGGTAGGAAATAGTGAGAGAACTAGAATTAAAAGTGGAGCCTGAAGATGTGACCAAGTTATTGTAATCTCATGATCAAACTTGAATGGATAAGGAGCTGCTTCTTATAGATGAACAAAGAAAGTGGTTTCTTGAGATGGAATCTACTCCTGGTGAGGATGCTGTGAACACTGCTAAAATGACAACAAAAGATTTAGAATATTATATAAAACTTAGTTGATAAAGCGAAGGCAGGGTTTGAGAGGATTGACTAAAATTTTGAAAGAAGTTCTACTGTGTGTGAAATGCAATCAACCAGTATTATGTACTTCTGAAAAATCTTTCAGGAAAGGAGTTTGTTAGGTAAACTTCATTGCTGTCTGTGCCTGAGGTGTAATAGACAGTTAGGAAATAGTTGAAAAACTGAATGAATGAAGCAAATGGGATTGCTTTGTTCTCAGGTGCAGTGGGAAGTTTGTGGGATACTAGAAGTGAGGAAGATCATGGAAATAATGAGCTCCAGAGACAGAAATCCAGATGTAAGCTGTGAGACAATATTGAGCAAAGGCACGATGTGATGTTGACATTGTTGCAGGCACATTAGACTGCTGCCGGTTTGCCCTATGGTTTGAAGCAGGGGTGAGCTTGAAGGCAAGAAGATCAGAAGAGAGGCTATTTCAGTCATTCCGGGTATGGGGTGATGAGGGCCTTGTGCAGGTGGTGGCCACAGAATAAAAGCTAAAGACAGGTGGGTGTGCCTGGAAGTTGTTCCAAGCTCCTGCACCTGCTGATGTGTAAGCAATAGCCACATTCCACCTTTACCTTGGGAACAATGAGTCCTCTAGAAACTGGAAATGGAGTGGCTATCAAAACATTGTAGGATGAGTTCATAAGTCTAGAGACATCAACATACCTCCTTTAATTTCAAGGCCCTCCCAGTGCTCTGCAACTGGGTCCTCTCCCTGATAACGGAAGATTACACTAAAACTGAAATTTTCACCGGTTCACAGAAACATGAAATCCTTACCATGTCTTGAATTTTGTTGTCATCGCCTCTTCTCACACCTATTGCACTTACTAGAATATCCCCTCTTTTCTATCTTACCTCTGGAAATCCATCCCAGCTTATATACTGCCTTCTCCGTGAAGCCCTCCATGATTACTGAAGCTCACGTGGTACTCTATCTCAGCTGAACCCCATTATGCATATTTTCTGTACCACAAAATGCACCATGATATTAAATAATGTATTAATGTACATGCTTCAGATATTTGCAATGTTCATATGCCATGCAAACTCCTCGAGGGTTTAGGGTTTCTCATGCATTTTTTATACTGCCCAACCCAATACACATTAGGTGCTCAACAATTTCATGCTGAGACAATTACCAATAGCTCATAGGCCAGTGGAGGGCTTTTCCCTTGGCCCAGGAAATGGGGTTATTTGGTAAAAAGGGTAGAGATTGAATATAAGTACATACATTTTAATCCATAGAAATGGCCCCTAAGTCCCAGCCCACCAATTCTCCCTTGCTCTTTTTTTTTTTTTTAATTACTTTTAATTTGCAACTTTATTTATTTATTTATTTATTTATTTTTGCAGTTTTTGGCCGGGGCTGGGTTTGAACCTGCCACCTCCGGCATATAGGGCCGGCGCCCTACTCCTTTGAGCCATAGGTGCCACCCCTACCTTGCTTTCTTAATTCAGCTCAACAAACCATCAGCACTGTGTCAGAAAGGATTCTCAGACCTCCTAAAAGAACTTATGGGTAGGAGCTCAAAGTTTATGTATCTTCACTTACATAATGTTGATAAAAGTTGTGCAGACCAGGCTCTTGCCAGTCTGCATCCAAGGAGATGATTAACTTGTCCTGGCAGGCAGATGGAACCAAAACCACTGATAAGAATCTCTCAGAGAGCCCAAGGGGAAATGGTGCCAGGTGGCCTTTGGGAAAGAAGACAGTTGTTTGAACGCTTTTTATCGGAAGAAGACAAAGGACAGTTGGCAGTATTTTTGGAGAAATGTAACAGGTGATACTCAAATTCATATGGAATTGCAAGGGTCCCAGTAGGGCAAAAACAATTTTGAAAAAGAACAAAGTTGAAGGACTCATATATCCCAATTATCTAAACTTATTGCAAAGATATAGTGATCAAAACAGTATGGTACTGGATAAGAATAGACTTGTAGGCCAAAGGAATAGAATTGAGAGTCCAAAATAAATCTCTATGTCTATGGTCAAATGATTTTCAACAAGGGTGCCAGGTCCATTCAATGAGAGAAATACCAGTCTTTTCAACAAATGGTACTGGGAAAACTGTATTCACACATGCAAAAGAATGAAGCTGGGCTCCTCTCTTTACACCATATACAAAATTAACTCAAATAGCTTGCTGTGAGCTATGATGTCATGGCATTCTAGCTTGGGCAACAAAGTAAGACTGTCTCAAAAACCAAAAACAAAAACAGAAATTAACTCAAATAAATCAGTGACCTACATATAAGAGCCAAAACATGAAACTCTTAGAAAAAAACACAGGGATAAATCATGACCTTGGATTTGGCAATGATTCTTAGATATGACACCAAAACACAATCAACAAAAGAAAAAATACATTGGATTTCAAAATTAAAAACACAAAAAGACATTATCAAGAAAGTGAAAGTACAACCAAAGAATGAGAGAAGACCATGTATCTGATAAAGGTTTAATATCCAGAATGTATAAAGAACTCCTAACATTCAACAAGACAAACAACCCAATTTAAGAAATGGGCAAAAGGGGCGGTGCCTGTGGCTCAAAGGAGCAGGGGGCTGGCCTCATATACTGGAGGTGGCGGGTTCAAACCTGGCCCCGGCCAGAAACTGCAAAAAAAAAAAAAAAAGAAAGAAAAGAAATGGGCACAAGACTTTAGTAGACGTTTCTCCAAAGAAGATGTACAAATGGCCACCAGGCATATAAAAAGATGCTCAACATCATTAGTCGTTAAGAAAATGCAAATCAAAACCACAAGGAGATGCTACTTCACCCCCATTAGGATGGCTATATTTAAAAAAAAAAAAAAATGTAGAAAACTACAAATGTTGGTGAAAAAGATGTAAAAAAACTAGAACTTGATACGTTGTTATCAGAATGGAAAATAGTGCAGCCACTCTGGAAAACAGTTTGGCATTTTCTCAAAACCTAACTTAGCATTATCATATGACCCAGGAATTTCACTCCTAAAGATGAAAGTAGGAACTCAGATAGATATTCACATGTCAGTGTTCCTGTGCCATCAATCACAACAGCCAAAAGAGGGAAACAACCCACGTGTTCACGAGCAGATGGGTGGATAAACAAAATGTGGCATATCCATACAATGGAATATTATTCAGCCATACAAATGAATGAAGTTCTTACGCATGTCACAAAATGTATGAACCCTGAAATTATACCAAGCAAAATGATGGCAACACAAAAGGACTAATGTTGGGTGGTTTCATTTATATGAAATATCTAGAATAGGAAAATCTGTAGACACAGAAAGTGTAACAGGGATTACCAGCAGCTGGGGGAAGGAAAGAGTGGGGAGTTAGAACCCTTACCGTTTCTATTTAGGGTGGTAAAAAAGTATTGAAAAAAGATGGTGGCAGGGTGGCACCTGTGGCTCAAGGAGTAGGGCGCTGGGGGGTGGCAGGTTCAAATTCGGCCCGGGCCAAAAACTGTAAAAACAAACAAACAAACAAAAAAAACAAACAAATAAACAAAAAAAACAAACAAATGATGGTGCAATAGTTGTACAACATTGTGAATATACTTAAACCCACTGAACTACATGGTTAGAATGGCAAATTTTATTCTGTATATATTTTACCAAAATAAAAGAAATTTCCAAAACAATAAAATGAAAGGAGATTTGGGAGATACAAGGAGATGATCCCAGGGTGCAATGTTTATATGGTGTTCTTTGGAATGAGATACTCATTGGGCAAGGGGTGGTGATGACCAGCTTTCTATTCCAAAGATATTTTCTGTTAGATGCCAAAATATGCCCTAATACACAAAAATCATAGGCAAGGAAGATTTTCTCCAGAAAATACAAGAGTAGCAAGATTCACCCGTGGAGTTAAGAAACTGAGCTCTTGGCTCGGTGCCTGTGGCTCAAGCGGCTAAGGCACCAGCCACATACACCTGAGCTGGCGGGTGACGGCTGCAACCAAAAAATAGCCAGGTGTTGTGGCGGGTACTTGTAGTCCCAGCTACTTGGGAGGTGGAGGCAGGAGACTCACTTGAGCCCAGGAGTTGGAGGTTGCTGTGAGCTGTGATGTCATAGCACTCTACCCAGGGTGACAGCTTGAGGTTCTGTCCTCCCCCCCCAAAAAAGAAACTGAACTCTCAGGTTCGCGGAGCCATCCCAAGATGCCAATATAATAAACTCTAAGGTCACTTTCTATGCCAAAGTTTTTTTTGTTTGGGTTTTGTTTTTGTTTTTTGAGACAGAGTCTCACTATGTCATCCTCGATAGAGTGGCATCACAGCTCACAGCAACCTCAAACTTTTGGGTTTCACCATTTCTCTTGCCTCAGCCTCTCAAGTATCTGGGAGGCACCTGACGCAACACATGGCTATTTTTTGTTGCAGTTGTCATTGTTGTTTAGCTGGCCTGAGCCAGGTTCCAACCTGTCACCCTTGGTGTATTTGGCGGGCGCCATCACCACTGTGATACTGGCACTGAGACATCTATGCCAAAGTTTTGGGTTTGGGGGTTTGTTTTGTTTTGTTTTCGAGACAAAGTTTCACTCTGCAGCCCTATGGAGAGTGCTATGACATCATAGCTCACAGCAACGTCAAACTCTTGGCCTCAAGTGATCCTCTGGCCTCAGCCTCCCAAGTAGCTGGGACTACAGGTGCCTTCCAAAACACCCATCTATTTTTTTTTTTTCTCTTTTTTCCTCTCTCTCTTTTTTTTTTTTTTTTTCAGCAGAGACAGGGTCTCACTCTTGCTCAGGCTAGCTTCAAACTCCTGAGCTCAGGCCATCCACCAGTCTCAGCCTCCCAGAGTGCTAGGATTACAGGTATGAGCCAGGTACGTGCCTGGCCTATGCCAAAGTTTTATAATTCTTAAGGCATTTGCTTCTTCTGCCACATCAAATCTAAGGTCCCATATCAAATATGGGAATATAAAAAATGATCTCGGCTGACAGTTGCCTGGTGCTTGCTTAACCAGAAAATTTTCAGTCTTCCAGCCTCTCTTCTGTAGGAAAATAGTACAAATAGCCTATTAACTTACTTTTTAGGATAAAATTTTGTCAGTTTCCTATTTCCTCTTTTGCAGCATTATAAATTGTGTTACCTATAGAGGCATGTTGTCTCCATACAAGGATTGGGCTTTACACCCTCCTGGGATGTTCAGGGACTCACTAATTGTCCCAGAACAGTGCCGCCTTTGTGCTTCCTAGGACGCTAGCTCTGGAGGGCTGCAATACTTAGGACTCGGAACGGCATGAGCATTGAGACCCTGTGTCTTATACAGCTCAGCACATGGTAGTTATTCAGAATACATCTGCTGTATTGTAGAGAGTTCCACATCTCTATGAGATGGAGAAAGGAGCATACGGAGGAAAGTTGAGGAAAAAAAAAATGACATCCACTAATGAACTGAAGTTCAATTTTTATTTATTTTTATTTATTATTATTATTATTTTATTTATTTATTTTTTTATATCGCTCTTGGTAGAGTGCCGTGGTGTCACACAGCTCACAGCAACCTCTAACCCCTGGGCTTAGGCAATTCACTTGCCTCACCCTCCCGAGTAGCTGGCACCCGCCACAACACCTGGCTATTTTTTTGTTGCAGTTTGGCTGGGGCCAGGTTTGAACTTGCCACCCTAAGTATATGGGGTCAGCGCCCTACCCACTGAGCCACAGGCGCCACCCGAAGTTCAATTTTTAGACAGAGACATGGGAGCATAATCTCTTATGCTCTCGAGCATAAGATCCTTATTTACCTCAAGCTTGACTTAAACCTTCAGTTAAATCAGGAACAGATTTTCAGGTATATCTACTATTGAACCGAAGGGTGAACTGCCTGTAAATTGAATGTGTCCTTAAATATTTAAACCTTCTAAATGAAATGGGCCTCCAGCGAAGCACAAATAAAAAGGTGTGAGTAGGGCGGCACCTATGGCTCAGTGATTGGGGTGCCAGCCCCATGTACCAAGGGGGGCGGGTTCAAACCCAGCCCCGGCCAAACTGCAACAAAAGAATGGCCAGGCATTGTGGTGGGAGCCTGAGGCAAGAGAATCGCCTACACCCAGGAGCTGGAGGTTGCTGTGAGCTGTGACGCCACAGCACTCTACCAAAGGCAGCAGAGTGAGACTCTTGTCTCTAAAAAAAAAAAAAAGGTGTCAGTAATACATAATACTGGTTAAAATTGAAAAGTGGGCCTTGAAATAGGTTTATGCTTCTGGGGAACAAGTGATGTTTGGATGGATTTGATATGATAGCTAGTTTGCTTGGTTTTATTTTGGCTGCTTTATTCTGTTTCAATTGTATTGAACAGATAGACCACACAGCAGGGCCTAGTTACTAATTGTTCAGAGACAACTCTTGTAGGGAAGTGGATTCAATTAGCATCATATCTGTAATTACGCAGTATGTTATATACTTCACATGTGTAATTATTTATTTTATGGCTTGGTGCCATCTTATAGATAAACAAAGACTTTGAGAAAATTTACTAGCTTTTCTGGGAGTGTCCCCAAGAGGGTGTAATTTTCACTCTACCCAGTAACTAAGAAGGGGATGATTCTACAGGCAGATCGCCAGCCTGTTAGGGTACAGTCAATTCAGAAATTCCCCTCATGAATTTATGTTCTTTTAATCTAAAAATACTGAAACATTCACCACCCCCCTCCCCATGTACAAGGAATAGTTGTAAATCCCATAAGGTAGAGATGTTGTATTCAAGGAACTCATGGTTCAGCAAGAGGGGTCGACATGCAAGTAAAGGATGAAAATAAAGTCTGAGAAAGGCACAAAAAGAAGAGGTGAGCAGGGGTCTGAGAGTGGAGATAGGGAGATTTCACAGGAGAGCTGAAGTCTAATGCAGATGTGGAAGGATGAGTAGGAGTTCTAAACACATATAAAAGTCAAGAGGACATTCCAAGAAGAGGGAAGACATGTGCAAAGGCACAAAGAGTGGTAGGTCTGGGACGGCTCCTTACGGGTCTGCACATCACAGATCTGGAGGGTACACTGGTGGGAGGGGACACTGCAAATGTAGGAGCTGAAGGTAAAGTAAGGGTTGGGATTTCTACATCCTCCTCCTAAGTGAGTAATAAAGAAAGACTGCACAATTCACTTTTCTTCACCTTAAATACAACCTAAGTAGCACTTAGGATTGAGGTAGAAGGAGCAGTCCTAGGAACTGCTGGGCAAGACTCTTAAAGCTCAGCTATACTCTCCAGAAAACCAGCAGCGTTATTCTCCTTTTCCACCTTCAATCCCTAAGTTTAAAAAAATTGTCACTTTATCACAAGTAGGCAGAACATAACGAGGATAATCAGAAGTGGATACTGTCGGGACAGTTCCCTGATGGGCTCCCTGAGTGGCACAGGGTCCTGGGCCCAGCCTGAATGGCATGGAGGCAGAGCTAGGGCCACACGGGGAGGACAGGACACATGAGGAAGAGGAGGTCTGGAGAGGAGGCTTGGAGAATGGAGAGAACTTTTTTTTTGAGACAGAGCCTCAAGCTGTCGCCCTGGGTAGAGTGCCATAGCATCAGAGCTCACAGCAACCTCCAACTTCTGGGCTCAAGTGATTCTCCCGCCTCTGCCTCCCAAGCAGCTGGGACCACAGGCGCCTGCCACAATGCCCAGCCATTTGTTTGGTTGCAGCTGTCATTGTTGTTTGGCGGGCCGGGCTGGATTCGAACCTGCCAGCTCAGGTGCATGTGGCTGGCACCCTAGCTGCTTGAGCAACAGGCGCCGAGCCGCATGGAGAGAGCTTTAAAACCGTAGCGTCCAGCCCGCTGCAGAGGGGACACTCTACCTCTTCTCTAAGGACTGCTGCTGCTGGCAAGTCTCATGCCACCTCTGGCACTTCTGTGGCCCGTGGCTCTATTTTCTCTTCTAACGTCTCCCAGGGACACGATGTTTCTGCTACTCAAGCCCTCAAGCAATGATTCTACACAAAGCTGCCTGGTGTCTATGATTCCTTAATCTCTCCTACCACCTCCTTAAAAAACATGACAAATTCCTTTCCATCAAGAGTTTCTAATTGAGTAAGGGGATGAGAAAGGAAGAGAACATTTGTGACGCAAAACCCACCAAGGGCTAGACTCTGTGGTGGGTGTTCTAACTATGTTATCTCAGTTGATACCCTCGACCTTCTTATGAAGTAGGCATTGTTAACCCACTTTACAGATTGGTAACATACAGAGTCTGTGGTATTGGGATCTCTAGCAGACATCCTCACCCAGTCTGAATCAGAGCACAGTGTTTGACAAATGACAGATGGGCTTGGCTGCCTCCTTGTGCCAACCAGACTGATAGAGTTAACCTAGTTTTTCCTGTTCTCTCATTTTTAGCCAGTTATTACCCTTTTTTCAGCACTCAAAACCTACCAAGTTTGCTGTATATAACACACACTTCTTTTTTGCCCAAATTTTTGAGGAAAAAAATAAGGATGCACATTATACATAACTTACGAATGATGGACCCCCACAGGTCTCCTACGGTTGCTGTACCTTCCCACCTGGGGAGACTCAGCTGCACAGAGGGGACCAGGAGCCCTATGCAGGCCCCAGAGACCCACCTGCTGCCCACAGGTCAAATAGCCTCAGAAGCTCCTATCCTACCAGCCAGACATATGGCCATCTCAGCTGTGGCCCCCAACTTTGTAAGGAGGGAAGAGCTCCCAGGAGAGAAGGAGTCAATAAATATAAGACCAGATCACACCTCTCTTCCACAGCAGCCTTCACAAAGTGGGCAGCCAGGGAAGGGCACTGTGATCTGCACGTTTACCAGGAGAGCATTAGCCCTCCCAGATGTGTCTCTCCTGGCTTAAGGTTGGTCACTTTCTTAAGGGGCATTTTCCTGAAAGTCAGGGCCAAAAATGTGGGTGTGTGTCATACATGGGGAGCATTATACACAGGAAAATGCAACATTTTATGGAGAACAGAAAGTTCTATACACTATATTAGGCTCTCTGAAGGCAAAGTCAATGTCTTTAACGCTTTTATTTATAACCAACTTTCCCCCCAAGGGATCTGAAATGATTTACCACAAAGATACAAAGTAATAACATGACTAAATATGAATAAGAATAAAACAAGGAATCCTCGACAACATAAACATAAGTAGTTAAAAGTTAATAACAGAAGAAGGAAAGAAAAACCATAAACATGCAAGCTATAAGTATTTATACAGTCACTATAATTAGGCCTCAGTTTTCACTTTTTGTTGACTAGCAGCCAAACTGAATAGAAAAACGTGGCCAGTTCTGTGGTTTTAATTATTAGAGAGGAAAATAAACTCTTCTTCAGGAGAGACTTAACTTTTCTAAGAACTTATTTCTAAAATACACGCACAGGCTTTTCCCCTGTGGCTCAGTGGGTTGGGCGCCGGCCACAAACACAGAAGCTGGTGGGTTCGAGCCTGGCCTGGGCCTGCTAAACAACAATGACAACTGCAACCAAAAAAAAAATAGCCAGGCGTTGTGGTGGGCGCCTATAGTCCCAGCTACTTGGGAGGCTGAGGCAAGAGAATTGCTTAAGCCCAGGAGTTCGACGTTGCTGTGAGCTGTAACGCCATGACACTCTACCAAGGGCAACATAATGAAACTCTGTCTCAATAAATAAATAAACAAATAAAATACATGCACAATTTCATATTAGCTTTCATCCTTCACTTTTGTAATAGAACAGACAGTATCTTGATCAGTCATTTCTACAGCAAAAGCAGCAAAGTTGTAAAACTTTCTAGGAAAGGTTAATAGAGTGGTTCTCACACTGGGATACACATTTTATATCAGTTATCTGTTGTTGTGTGATAAACCACCCCAAAACTTAAAACAACTACCACTCTATTTCCTCATGATTCTGAGGTCAGCAAATTGCATTGAGCTCAGCTGGGCAGTTCTTTTTTTTTTTTTTTTTTTTTTTTTGAGACAGAGCCCCAAGCTGTCACCGTGGGTAGAGTGCTGTGGCATTACAGCTCACAGCAACCTCCAATTTCTGGGCTCAACTGATTCTCTTGCCTCCGCCTCCCAAGTAGCTGGGACTGCAGGCGCCCACCGTAACACCGGCTATTTTTTGGTTGCAGCCGTCATTGTTGTTTGGTGGGCCCAGGCTGGATTCGAACCTTCCAGCTCAGGTGTATGTGGCTGGTGCCTTGGCTGTTTGAGCCACAGGCACCGAGCCAACTGGGCAGTTCTTTTACCAATAATCAGATCTCAGATTCCAGGGATTCTGATTTAACTGGTCTGGGATGGGACCCAGTTATTAGCTACTATTTAAAAGCCCCCCAGAGTGACTTGTATGTACTGCCAAGCTTAAAAATCACTGGTATAGTGCATAATCTTAAACCACAACTCAGTAAGGCAGGGTGTGGTACAGTTAAAAGGACTTTAAGGAATGCAAGACCCAAGCAGTTGTGGTGGCTTATATCTATGATCCCAGCACTTTGAGAAGCCAAGCCAGAAGAATTCCTTGAGGCCAGGAATTCAAGACCAGCATGGGCAATATACCAAGACCCCTATCTCTACAAAAATAAAAATAAAAATTAGCCAGCTATCGTGGCATGCACCTGTAGTCCTGAGCCAGAAGGAATGCCTGAGCCCAGGAGTTCAAAGTTGCAGTGAGCTATGATAATGCCACTGCACTCTGGCCTGGACAACAGAGCAAGACTAGATTCACCAAAACCATCTTGAAAAAGAAGAACAAAGTTGGAGGACTCATACTTCCTGGTTTCAAAATATGTAGTGATGAAGTTGTCACAGTAATCAAAACACTGTGGGCTCGGCACCAATACCACATGGGTAGTGGTTACAGCAACAGCCACATGCATCAAACATGGCGGGTTAGAGCCTGTCCCAGGCCAGCTAAACAACAATGACAACTACAACCAAAAAATAGCCAGGTGTTGTGGTGGGCGCCTGTAGTTCCAGCTACTTGGGAGGTTCAGGCAAGAGAACACTTAAGCCCATGAGTTTGAGGTTGCTGTGTGAGCTGAGACGCCACAGCACTCCACTGAGGGTGACATAATGAGACTCTGTCACAAACAAACAAACAAACATAACACTGTGGTATGGCACAAGGAAGACACGCAGATCGGTGGAATGAAACTGTGACTCTAAAAGTAAGCCCTAGTTCAAAGTCATTGATTTTCTACGAGAAGGCCAACATCACTCAATGGGGGAAAGAATAGTCTTTTTCACAAATGGTGCAGGGACAATTGGATATCCATATTCAAAGGAATGATTTTGGACTCCTTTCTTACATCATATGCAAAAAGTAACTCATAATGGATCATAGATCTAAATGTAAGAGCTGAAACCATGTAACACTTAGAAAAAAAGCAGACACTATGACCAAGTAGAATTTATCCCAGGAAGGCCAAATCGTTTTAATACTCAATATTCAAGTAATGTTATTTACCATATTAATAGAATAAGGGACTAAACCACATGATCATCTTAATGACTGCAGAAAAATTATTTCTCAGAATCCAGTTTACATTCATGATATCATGTCTGGTTAAATTAGGTTTACCCTAAAGCTGCCTTCTTATATATTTTAAGTTTTGCCTAAAAGTTTCTCTTTACATAGTGAACTATAACCCAGCTGGACATGTAAACAGGCTGTAACCTACTCTAGTGCCAATCATGAAGTCTTGGCCAATCACAGCAGTCAACTGTTCAAACTGTGTTCAAATAAGGCAAACACTGAGCTGTAACCAATCCAGTGTTCTGAATTTCACTTCCATTTTCTGTACCACGTTCCTTTTTCTGTTCATAAATCTTCAACCATGCAGCAGCATTGGCGTCTGAGCCAGTTCTGGTTTGGAAGCTACCCAATTTACAAATCGTTCTCTGTTCAGACTGATAAATTTATATAAGGTTCCTCTTTTAACACTCTCAAAAACTAGGAATGAAAGGAAATTTGATAAAGAGCATCTGTAAAAACCTTACAAGTAACATTGATAATGAAAGAACAAGCATACAATGGAATATTATTCAGCCTTAAAAAGGAAGGAGATTCTGAGACATGCTGCAGCATGGATGCGTCTTGAAAACATTGTGCTCAGTGACATAAATCAGCCACTGAAGGACAATGCCGTATGATTTCACATACATGAAGTACCTAGAGTAGTCAAACTCATAAAGACAAAGTAGAATGTAGGTTACCAGTGGCAGAGGGGAGGGGATCTGGATCATTGTTGTTTAATGGGGACAGAGCTTCAGTTTGGGAAGATGAAAAACTTCTGGAGATGGCTGGTGGTGATGCTTGCACAACAACGTGAATGGACTTAATGCCAGAAAACTATACACTTAAAAATAGGTAAAATAGTGCATTTTGTTATATATATTTCACCACAATGTAAAAAATAAAA
This sequence comes from Loris lydekkerianus, assembly GCA_963574355.1. Taxonomy (NCBI): domain Eukaryota; kingdom Metazoa; phylum Chordata; class Mammalia; order Primates; family Lorisidae; genus Loris; species Loris lydekkerianus. The sequence goes on along the minus strand of CAUYPK010036979.1, from coordinate 27,954 downwards.
ATAGGTTCCTGAAAATCTTATAAAATAATAAGATGACATAAATGAAAAACAAAAATAAGTAAATAAAATAGTGAAATACCAAATGGTTTTCCTCTAAGATTGGGAACAAGGCAAGGGTATCTGCTTCTCTTCATCATTGAACAGTAAATCCTCACTGTCATTGGTAGATTCTTGGAAACCACATCTTTAAGAGAATAGCATACAACAAAACCAATTTAACTTTCTCATCAGTGTCATAACAAAACAGTATGGGTCAAAACAATGTCATCAAAGGATTTGTTGTATGTTCCATCACTTAAAGTTGCAGTTTCCAAGAACCTATGGACAACAATGAGGATTTACTGTACTGTAGTCTCTCTGTACAGTGAAATGACGCAAGAAAAATAAATAGAAGGTACACAAACATTGAAGGAGAACATGAAGCTATCTTAATTTATAGACAACATAATCCTGTATGTAGATAATCCTAAGGAGGCTAAAACAAAATTACTAGAATTAATAAACCAAATTGGCAAGATCAATAAATACAAGACCAAAACAGAAAGCTTAGTTGTATTTCTTTTTGGTGGGGGGGACAGAGTCTCACTCTGTTATCCTGGGTAGAGTGCCATGGCATCATCACAGTTCACAGCAACCACAAACTCCTGGGCCGAAGTAATCCTCTTGCCTCAGCCTCTTAAACAGGTGGGACTATAGGCACCTGCCACGACACCCAGTTATTTTTTCTATTTTAGTAGAGACTGGGTCTCGCTTTTGCTCAAGCTGGTCTCAAACTCCTGAGCTCAGGCAATCCACCTGCCTCAGCTTCCCAGAGTGCTAGGGTTACAGGCATGAACCACCACTCCTAGCCTTATATTTCAATATAGTAGCAATGAACAACCTCTAGTTGAAATTAAAACACAATTCCATTCACAATAGCTCAAAAATAATAAAATGATTGAGAATAAATTCAATTAAAAAAGAATAAGAACAACTCAGCGCCTGTAGCTCGGCGAGTAGGGCACCGGCCACATACAACGAAGCTGGTGGGTTAAAGCCTGGCCTCGGCCTTATAAAACAACAATGACAACTGCAACCAAAAAATAGCCAGGCATTGTGGCAGGTGCCTATAGTCCCAGCTACTCGGGAGGCTGAGGCAAGAGAATTGCCTAAGCTGAAGAGCTGGAGGTTGCTGTGAGCCGTAATGCCATGGTACTCTACCGTGTAGAGCAAAACAAGCAAAAACACTGAAAACCAGAAAATATCACTCATATTTTATCTGAATAAATAGAGACATATCACTTAACATTAATCAGAAGGCTCAATATTTTTGAGAGAAAAGCTTCCTAAACCGATTTATGAATTCCACAAAATCCCTCTCAAAACCTCATCAGGTTTTTTTTTTTGGATTTGACAAACTGATCCTAACACTTATATGACAATGCAAAACAGGAGAGTCAAACAATTTGAAAAAGAAGAAAGTGGGAGGATTTATTCAACCTACTTCACAAACTAAAACTATAGAGTAATCCAGACAATCTCGTATTGCCCTAAGCACAGCCATATGGATCAGTGGAATAGAATTCAGAATATCCAGAATTAGATCCTGACATTTATGATCAGGACTTTTTTGCCAAGGCTTCACCCCCCCAAAAAAAAGGGTAGCCTTTATCTCACTCAAGTTGTTTCTACACAAATGCTAAAAATCTTTTTTTTTAAACTGACTATCTCTTTGCTTTATTTCACTCAGGCAAATGTGGGAGCCAAGTACCTTGAATGGGCTTCCCAGCTACTTTGGGCACCGTTACCCACCATTACCATCTCTCTGTTTGTCAAGCTCCGGGACAGTCCCTTGGAAGAAATCCCATCAGAAATCCCATTTTCTTACCCTGACAGAAAATCTGCATGGGGGGAAAGAAAAGCCGTGGGATTTTTTAAATGGACCCCGGGTGGTACTGAAAAACCCTAGATGGCCTCTGAACTCAGATTCTGTCTACCGAAGAAAAATTTGTTTTCTACCAAGAGAATGTATTCGAGAGTTATTTCAATCATTTCTCAAATTTACCTGTGACCATTTTCCCTAATCTATTTCCAAGGCACAGATAAGGAAAACAAACTTTCCTGGTGCTTTTCATGGTTGGGTCTCTTTGGCCCTGAAGTCTACAAAATCCTGAGTCATCAGCTGTGGTTTGGGGCTTCACAAGGTGCCTAAGTATGTGGCTGTCCTGACAGCCTAGGACATTGCTGATCAGGACAGAGCCTGCCCAAGTGGAAAGCCTTGAGGGCAGGCAAACCAATTAATCTCCTCAAGGCTTTGGTCGACCTAAGAAAGGAAAGGACACGCCTCTCTCAAGGGAAGAGCTGTGGTTTGTTCCCGTCTCCTGGATCCCTTCCAGCTTCAGCTTCTCTTCTTCAGTGGTGGCAGCACATTCGCAGACCTGCCCACACCAGCAGGAACTTGTAGGACATCTCATTTTGGGAAGTATAGAGATTTGATACAGAGAAAAGCAGGCCTCATGCCTATGAAGTCAATGAAAGGGAATTTTGTTTAAAACAAGGACATACAGGCTGGGTGTGGAGCTCATGCCTAGAATCCTAGCACTCTAGGAGGCCAACACGGGAGGATCATTTGCACCCAGGAGTTTGAGGTTGCTGTGAGCTAGGATGATGTGATGGCACTCTAGCCCGGGCAAGAGACTAGGGCTCTGTCTCAAAAAAAGGAAACATAATAATAATAAAAACAAAGACATATACCTAAAATCCTTCCTATCTAATTTTCTACCCAAAAATACTGATTAAATTTGAATTTAAGAATAGCCTGAGGCCCCGCATGTTGGCTCAGACCTGTAATCTTAGCTTTTGGGGAGGCTTAGCTGGGAGGATCCTTGGAGCTCAGAGTTTGAGGCCAGCCTGAAACCCTGTCTGTACTAAAAATTTAAGAAGAAATCAGCTGGGCCTGGTGGTAAGGGCCATAGTCCCAGTTACTTAACAGGAGGAAAGATTGAACCCAGAAGTTTGAAGGTTTGAGATTGCAGTAAGCCATGATGACAAACCACTGCACTGTTGCTGTGCTGACAGAGTGAGACTCTGCCTCAAAAAAAAAAAAAAAGAAAAAACTGAATAGCCAGGTACATCTTTAAAGAGATTAGCTTCCCTCTTAACATTTGAATTAAACTTTAAAAACTCTATTTCAATTGGTAGTGATTCTTTTTTTGGTAGAGACAGAGTCTTACTTTGTCACCCTCCGTTGAGTACCATGACGTCATAGCAACCTCCAACTCCTGGGCTTAGGTGATTCTCTTGCCTCAGCCTCCCAAGTAGCTGGGACTACAGGCACTTGCCACAACACCCGGCTATTTTTTTGTTGCAGTTTGGCCAGGGCCAGGTTTGAACCCACCACCCTCAGTATATGGGGCCAGTGCCCTACTCACTGAGCCACAGGTGCCACCCAGTAGTGATTCTTTATTTCAGAATATGTCACCAAAGGCCTCAAATCATTTTCTTTTCTCAGTAAAAATGTCACAATTAAGAATTATAATTCAATATTTACTTGCCAACTTTCTAGTTGAGAATTTTAAGACTTCCAAGGCAAAATTATGTAACATATAATAGGAAAAATGTAGATCATAACTTTGCAAACCTAGGTGAGTCATCTTCCTCTTCTACAGACGAAGTGCTCAGGGCTGGCCAAAACCACACCATCTCTTTCAGATCCAGATTTTATGTAATAGATTAAAGAAAACGCCTAGGACCTTTGTGTAAACGCATGTGATTTTTAGGTTATTTCTGAGTATTTCTCATACCAATACTTTAGTGTCTACCTTTTTTGTGTGTGTGTGTGATCAAATCATCACCCTGTCTCTCTTATTACTTTTTCTGAGGGGGGGAGGGTGTTTGTTTTGTTTTTGTGACTCAGCTGGGAAACAAATCTGTCTCTTTTTGATATTTTCTTTTATGTTTTAAAAATAACATCTTCTTTTAGATTATAAAAGGAGTACTATTCATGACAAATATTTAAAATATGAAAAGTTATGAAGAAGAAAATCAAATCACTCCTAATTTACCCACTGAGAGATATTATCATCACTGTTAACATTTTTGGTCTATTTCTCTTTAGTATTTTGGTGTATAATCACTTTCCCCCCAAAAAAGCTATAGAGCAAATAAATCAAAATAAATGTTCTCATTTATAATCCATGTCCATTTGGGATAAGGCTGCCTAAGTTTGGTTTGAATTTGTCCCCAAAGCCCTACACGCCCAGATCTCCCCATCCCTGCCTTCTGGTCAGTTCCTCCACCTATCCTGACCCTGAATTCTACCCACACAGAGCTCAAGGTTCGGGTTTTGCCTTCCTTTCTGGTTGACTCCTTGGAAGTTGGCAACTTGAGTTGGAGAGGCAAACTTTGTAAGGCTAGTTTTTCCCTATACTCAATGTAACAAAAATATAAGTAAAACTATAAATCTACCTTCTTTATGGTTATTGATGCTTTAGAAATTAGAGTTTTACTCTGCTTTTTTATTTTTGAGACAGTTTTGTTTATTTTGTTTTTTGAGGCAAGGTCTTACCCTCTTGTCTGGGTTAGAGTGAAGTGGCATCATCATCGCTCACTGTAAGCTCAAATTTTTGGGCTCAAGCTCATCCTCCTATTTCAGCTCCTGCATGGCTGGGGCTGTGGTGTATGACACCATGCCTGGCTAAATTTTTTTTTGGTAGAGAAAGGTCTTGCTGTGTTGCTCAGGTTGGTCTTGGACTCCTAAGCTCAACAGAACCTTCTGCTTTGGCCTCCCAACGTGCCAAAGTGTAGCACTTAACAGTGTGAGGCACTGTTCCCAGCCTACTCTACCTTGTTACTCTTTTTTTTTTTGAGACAGTGTCTCAAGTTGTCACCCTGGATAGAGTGCTGTGGCGTCATAGCTCACAGCAACCTCCTACTCTTGAGCTCAAGTGATCCTCTTGCCTCAGTAGACCCCTTTAGTAGAGACGGGGTCTCGCTCTTGCTCAGGCTGGTCTGGAACTCGTGAGCCTAAGCAATCCACCCGCCTCGGCCTTCCAGAGTGCTGGGATTACAGGCAGGAGCCACCAGGCCTGCCCTACTCTGCCTTTTTAAATGCAGGTATTTCAAAGGAGACATAAGACACTTTAGAGCAGGCAGCTCTTTATATTTATACCCCTAGCCCATGGCCCATAGTAAGTGCTTAAGTGCTCAATAATTCATGTTCACTGATTACTTAAATAATATTTATAAAAACTCTTGCTTCCTGTCCGGGGGAATATAAGCAAAGTTCAAGATTAATAAGAGCAACAATAATGAATGTGGTTGGTGGTTTAGGATTCTTTGACAGATAGAATTGCTGGTCTGTAATCTCCTAAACATCGTCATCCCCCTGCCTGGATCTCACCTTCTTGACTATTAACAGCCAATTTTCATTTTTGCCTTACATAACCTTTTGAAGGCATGGGACATGTATACCCTTGTCATTCTGGAAACCCTGTCTGTACATGTACGATTCCTTTCTCTGAGTCTTCCTTATACCTCTGACTGCTCCTTCTTTGCCTCTTCTGCAGAGTCCTCTTTCTCTGCCTGAACCTTTCATATTGGAACTTCTTGAGTTTTCATCCTCAGCTCTCTTCTCTTTTCACCCTATAGACTTTGTCTCATCTCACCCACTCCCATGACTTCTGCACCATGTAGGTGCTGTGCTAATGATCTGTTCCATCTGTAGGTGGAATATATACCCAACCGCCTACTGAGTAGTTCCACTTGACCTCAGTAAGTCCAAAATGAAACTTTTTCATTATTATTATTATTATTATTATTATTATTATTGCAGTTTTTGGCCAGGGCTGGTCTTGAATCTGCCACCTCCGACATATGGGGCTGGCACCCTACTCCTTTGAGCCACAGGCGCCGCCCAACTTTTTCTTTTTTTTTTTTGAGACAAAGTCTCACTTTGTTGCCCAGGCTAGAGTGTCATGTCATCAGCCTAGCTCACAACAATCTCAGACACCTGGGTTCAAGCAATCCTCCTCCCTCAGCCTCCTAAGTAGCTGGGTCTACAGGCGCCTGTCACAATACCCAGCTAATTTTTCTTTTTTTTTTTTTAAGTAGAGATGAGGGTCTCACTCTTGCTCAGGCTGATCTAAAACTCCTGAGTTCAAATGATCATCCCGCCTCAGCCTTCCAGAGGGCTAGTATTACAGGCATGAGCTACTGAGCCTGGCCCAAAATGGGACTTAGATCTTCCTTTCCCCACCTCCCCTTCTCTTATGGCTGTGTAATACCCACAGCCATTTGAGGTTTCGGTGAGCTATGATAACACCATTGCACTCTAGCCATGGCAACAGAGCAACACTGTCAAAAAAAGAGAGAGAGAGCGAGCAAGAGAGAAAGAAAGAGAGAGAGAGAGAGAGAGAGAGAGAGAGAGAGAGAGAGAGAGAGAGAAAGGAAGGAAGAAAAGAAAAGAAAGAGAAAGAAAGAGGGAGGGAGGGAAACTTAGTTAGGAACTTAGAATTCTCCCTGCCCTTCTGCAAATCCTGATCTACCTAATGGTTCACCAAGTTCTGGCTCATTTCTCTTGTTACCATTTATCCAGTTATTCTCCAGAGTGTGATCTTTCTTCCATGTCCATCTGACCCTTTCTTTCAATGACATCCCATGCTTCTTACAAGATCCAGCTTCCTTCCTGTGGTTTATGGGCCCTTTGGGTTCATGTCCTGCTTTCCTCGTTAGCCTCATCCCTTAATCATCCCTGTGAACCAGTCATTCTGAACTTCTTTTCATTCATTGAGAAAGCTCTGATGTCTCTCATCTCTGGAAAGTGGCACTTACTATTCCAACTATCTGGGACCCCCCTCACCCCCACTTCTCCTTCACTGGCTACTGCCTGCTCCTCTTTCAAGTTTTAGCTGAGACGTCACATGTAGGGAAGTTTTGCAGAAAGTCTTTCTGATGCTCCAAATCTCTTGGAATATACTCCTGGTATATATGCCCCAAAAATACTCCACTCACTCACTGTCATTGACTTGATTCTTGCCCAGTTCTATGGTTTTACTGTTTGTCCCCACCAAGACTCATGTTGAAACTTAATTGCCACTAACAGTTTTAAGAGGTGGGAACTTTAACCGGCATTTAGGTCATGAGGGCTCTGTCTCATGAATAGATTAACGTAGTTACTGAGGGCATGGGTTCACCTGCTCTTGCTTACTTTTTCTGTTTGCCCTTCGGCCTTTCACCAAAGAATGACATAGCAAGAATATTCTCACAGGATGCCAGCCCCTCAATCTTGGACTTCCCAGCCTCCAAAACTGTGAGGAAATAAATTTCTATTCTTTCTAAGTTACCTAGTCTGTGGTATTCTGTTACAGCAGTGCAAAGTGGACTAAGATATCAGAAATGGTCAAGTGAGTGTTGGTCCTGGGAAGGCAGGGGCCAAGTTCCTCTTGTTTTCCTTTGTATTCCCAGTACCCCTCGCAGTGCAATGCCTGCACCTAGCAGGTGCTCGGGAGAAACACTGAGTAAAGTTCAAACAAGTGAATGAATAAAGGAACGGCCGAATGTTCTTTCTTCTCTCTTTGGCCAATGCCCTTTTTGTCTCTTTCCAGGATGAACCAGATTCCTAAAAGAGCTCCCCATACCCCTGTCCAATTTATTTTTCACATTTGGACTAGAATTATCATGCTAAAGGAGAAAATTTAGGCCAAGTGTCCTGGCTTTTGCTGTAATCCTAGCACTCTGAGGGCAGGATTGCTTGAGGCCAGAAGTTGGAGTCCAGCCTGAGCAATAGAGAGACCCCATCTCTACTAAAAATAGAAAAATTAGCTGGGTGTGGTGGTGAATGCCTAAAGTCCCAGCTACTTGGGAGACTGAGGCAAAAAGATTGCGTGAGCCCAGGCATTTGAGGTTGCGGTGCGCTATGATAATACCATTGTACTCTAGCCATGGCAACAGAGCAACACTGTCGAGGGAAAAAAAAAAAGAAAGAAAGAAAGAAAGAAAGAAAGAGAAAAGGAAGGAAGAGAGAAAGTCTAATCATGACATTGCCCTGGTTTAACATCAATACCTGTGCATTTCCCACAAGATAAATGGCGGACTCAGCATAGTTCTGAGGCCCTTCATGATTAAGGTCCTGCCTCCCCTCTCCCCTTCCCATCCCTCACTAAACACTGAGCTCAGCCCCACTGAACTACTCGAGGTTCTCTATAAATCAGCTGTTTCCAGACATGGGCCCTGTGCATTGCTCCTCTTGCCTTTGTCCTCTGCCTAGCCCACTCACACTTGATCTTCAGGACTCACCTTGGGAGTCACTTCTTCCTGGGAGCCACCTCTGAGCCCTCAGTTCCCTGATAAGTAGATAAGCCAGTTTAAAAGTGCTATTTTAAGGACAGCTGGGATCCCTGATGACAGTTCTATGTTGGTATCTCAGCAGTCATGTTTCATTGAGTGTCCATGGTAGGAGAGAACAGGAAGACCCCAGGAGTCAGGAGAAGGGGAGGGAATAAATACAAGAGGGTCCTGCTAGATCAAGATGAGGCTGAGCAAGAACCAAGGTCAATTAACTTCATTTTATGCACCTTCAGCTTCATCTCACCTTTAAAGTAGAACCAGGAAATTACATAGATTTTACTAGATTATTTATTCCAGTTGTATAAATCTGGTTATAGATTGCTTTTTTTTTTTTTTACTTTTGAGACAGAGTCTCAAGCTGTTGCCCGGGGTAGAATGCGGTGGTGTCAGAGCTCCCAGTAACCTCCAACTCTTGGGATTAAGCCATCCTCTTGCCTCAGCCTCCCAAGTAGCTGGGACTACAGGCACCCACCACAGTACCAGGCTAGTTTTTGGTTGTAGTTGTCATTGTTGTTTGGAAGGCCTGGGCTGGATTTGAACCCACCAGCTCCTGTGTATGGGGCTGGCGCCCTAGCCGCTGAGCTATAAGCGCCAAGCCCAGATTGTTTTCTAATAGACATAATTCCCTCTCTCTCTTTTTTAGATAGGGTCTCACTCTGTTGCCCAGGCTATAGTGCAGAAGTGTCATTATAGCTCATTGCAACCTCAAACTTCTGGGCTCAAACCAATCCTCCTACCTCAGCCTCTTGAGCAGTTAGGACAATAGGCATGCAACATCATACCTGGCTGAATATGTGTTCTTTGTAGAGATGAGGGTCTTGTGATGCTGCTCAGGCTGGTCTCAAACTCCTGGGCTCAAACAATCATCCTGCCTCCCAAAGTGCTAGGATTATAAGTGTGAGCCACCAGTACCAGCCAATAGACATAAATCTATATTAAAATATTGCTACTTAAAAGAACCTGGACACCTTTCATAACATTCTTTAGGATGGCTACTAGCAAAAAAAAAAAAAAAGAGAGAGAGAGAGAGAACAAGTGTTGGTGTGGGTATGGAGGAATTGAAAACAAAACAGTATAGTAGTTCCTAAAAAACCTATAGAATTACCATATGATCTAGCAAGGGGATGATCCTAAAAGAACGCAGGCCTTTCCTATTATTTTTAACCCTTCTTTCCCCATCCTTCTTCCTGCTGTTTTCTAGAATCCAGTTCTTATTTTCAATGAGTAAAGGAAACAGAATAATAATTTTGTGCAAAGTACAATCCATAAATAGCAACCCAGTATTTCCAGACAGCCTAGAGAATCTATGTTCCAGGAGCTTTTAGAGTTAAAAGAGTTAAGCTTTTGCTTAACTCTTCCAGGAGTGTCTGATCTTTCTTCAAACTTTATTTCTTATAATACCAGAATTTTTTTTTTGGAAAGTCCTTGCCTCCAGTTGTAAGACTTTTTGTTTCTCAGACTTAAATGTGCATAAAAATCACCTGGGGATCTCGTTAAGCTGCAGAATCTGATCCAAGAGATCTGGGTGGGGCCTAAGATTTTGGGTTTCTAATAACTTCTCAGGAACCGCAGTTCTTTCATGGCAAGGAGCTGGACCTAGGAAGCCATCTATAGACAACACCCCTATGGAAAATCACATCTGGAGCCTATCCTTCCCTCAATTCCAGCTTCTTGGAAGTTTAATTTTTTCAAATGTTTAATTATGTTGAGTTTAATTGTTCTTACTCTTTAGAGTCTAATTTGCAAATCATACTAATGTTAGTCCATCACAGCACAGTATGGAGGTAAAAGCTTACTTAAAAGCTTACACAAACTAGGGAGAGCATATTATCTTTGCATTTAACATAGTTAATAGACACACTCCTTTAAAACCAGTACCCAGTATAATTGTTTGCTAAGCAACATTCCAATGCAATGGGCTGAAAAAAGGAATAAAATTAATAAGAAGCCTTTTGAGGCCGGGCGTGGTGGCTCATGCCTGTAATCCTAGCACTCTGGGAGGTCGAGGCAGGTGGATTGCTTAAGCTCAAGAGTTCAAGACCAGCCTGAGTAAAATCGAGACCCCTGTCTCTACTAAAAATAGAAAAACTTAGGCAAGAGGATCACTTGAGCCCGAGTTGGAGGCTACTGTGAGCTATGACACTATGGCACTCCACCCAGGGTGACAGCTTGAGACTTTATCTCAAAAAAAAAAAAAAAAAAAGAAAGAAAAGAAAAGAAAAAGAAAAAGAAAGAAGAAGGGCAGTGTCTGTGGCTCAGTGAGTAGGGCACCAGCCCTGTATACCCAGGGTGGCGGGTTCAAACCCAACCCTGGCCAAACTGCAACAAAAAAATAGCTGGGCGTTGTGGTGGGTGCCTGTAGTCCCAGCTACTCAGGAGGCTGAGGGCAAAGAATTGCCTAAGCTAAAGAGCTGGAGGTTGCTATGAGCTGTGATGCCACAGCATTCTACCAAGGGTGACAAAGTAAGAGTCTGTCTCTAAAAAAAAAAAAAAAAAAAAAGAAGCCATTTGAGAGTGAAAAGAAAAATTACTTTTCAAACAGACCATCCGATGTGTCTCAAGTACACAGTCAGGCACCTAAGAGTTTTTACAATATACAGTTATCAGTGTCTGTCATGGCCTTTCACCTCCACCTTGTTGTTCCTAGGCCTTGCTGTTGTCATGGCAACACTGATAACCAGCTTCTTAACACCCAAGGAATGCCAGAGTCATCAAAGCAGTCTCATTTTTTCTGGTCTTCCACCCTATAAACTAAGTAGCATCTGAGGCTCTGGGGCACAATTTCTGAATAATAAGGTAAATCGCAAAGTCTGAGTCATTCCTAGATTGAAGACCTCAGCTGAAGATAGGTCCAGGAAGAGAGGCCATAACCCCAGGGGGAGCCTGTGTGTTTCCTTCTGGCCTGAATGTCAACTGTGCAGCCCCCAGGATAGCTTAAAAGCTCATACAGACTAGGATAGGGATGGTGTTTGCACTTGTAGAGTCTCACTGCTCACCAGCTCCTCCCTCTGTGTTTATGTGAGGAGGACAGTGGAGACAGCACTATCAATTGCTGTCGGTCCACCAACCAGGGTCCATCCCAGGGCAGGAGGAGGAGGCTGGGGAGTGAGCAGGCAGCCTCTTCTGCCTTCTGCTGTGCAGCAGATTTCCATTCTCTGCACAAATTCCTACTGCCTGATGTCATAAAACTTCACTGGGATTTTTTGTTTAGTAATGAGAAATATTTCAACTATCTTGAAAATTGCAGCTTATATTGCAAATATGTCTATATAGGCTTTATCCAACATCGACATTAATTTCATTTAAAAGAAACAAACCCGTACAGGTATAGTTGATACTCTCCAGATATCCCTCCCATTTCTTTTTCTCTTCCCCTTTCTAAGCTACCTACCTTCTTGACTTTGCTATTTGCCATTTCCAGGCATATTTTACACTGTTGCTTCATATGTTATACATATGATAATAAAAATGTTATTGTTTTTTGATTGTGTGTTTGTATGAGACAGAGTCTCGCTTTGTCACCCTGAGTAGAGTGCTGTGGCATCACAGCTTACAGCAACCTCTAACTCTTGGGCTTAAGTGATTCTCTTGCTTCAGCCTCTTAAGTAGCTGGGACTACAGGCACCTGCCACAAGGCCCTGCTATTTTTAGAGATGAGGTCTGGCTCTGGCTCTAGCTCAGGCTGGTCTTGAACCTGTGAGCTCAGGCAATCCACACACCTCGGCCTCCCAGAGAGCTAGAAAGGGATTACAGGATTACAGGCGTGAGCCACGGCACCCGGCCTCAAAATGTTATTGTTTTAAAAAATATTGTTTTGCTTTTTTTAAAAAAAAAACAAACAAAAAACAGTCTCACTCAGTTGTCTGGGGTAGAGTGCTCATAGCTCACAGCAACCTCAAACTCAAGGTCTTAAGTGATGCTCTTGTCTCAGTCTTCTTAGTAGCTGAGATTATAGACATCTGTTACAAAGCCCAGATAGTTTTTCCATTTTTAATATAGACAGGGTCTCCAAATCCGGAGTTCAGGCAATCTACTGGCCTCAGTTTCCCAGAGTGCTAGGATTATAGGTGTGAGCCACCACAGCCGGCCTATTTTGCATGTCTTTATATAAACAGTACCTTACCATATGCATCTGCTTACAAAAATGATTTTTTTCACTCAGCATTGTATGTGTGACATGTATCATGTTGATATATGTAAATCTAGTTTCTTCATTTTTATTCACTGAGTTGCACTCCATTGTATGAAGAAAAGCAATTTACTTATCCATTCTCCTGTTCATAAGCATTTAAATCCCTTAAAATGTTCACTCTTGAAAACAAGATATCCATGAACATACTTGTACATGTCTCCTTGTGCTCACGTCCTCAAGTTTCTTTTCCTGGGAGTGGAATTTTGAGGACACAGAGTAGGCATATCTTTAACTCTATAAGATACTGCCAAATAATTTGTTCTTCCAGTATACCAACTTACACTTCTACCAGCAGTGGGAGAGTTCCTGTCTCTCCACATCTTCACCAACCCTCAGAATAGTAAGACTTTTTACTTTCTGGTAGTCTAATGAGAAGGAAATAGTATTCCCATCTCTTTCTTTGAGCTCAAGAGTTCGAGATCAGCCTGAGCAAAATCAAAACCCCCCATCTCTATTAAAAATAGAATTTTTTTAAGTATACAAGATAATATTATTATGTCACCATGCTGTACAATCTTCATCCCCTACTCTTAAAAAATAGCTTTATTGAGATATAATTTTTTTTTTTTTTTTTTTTTTTGCAGTTTTTGGCCGGGGCTGGGCTTGACTCCACCACCTCCAGCATATGGGTTCAGCTTTGAGCCACAGGCACCACCCTATTGAGATATAATTTATATACCATAGAATTCACCTTCTTAAGGTGTATAATGAGTGTATTCCCAGACCTGTGCATCCATCAATTATAGAATATTTTCACTAACCCCCAGAGAATATTTCATTAACTGCTATCCCCTATTCCCCCTTTAACCTCCCACCCCAGACAACCACTAATCTACTTGATATTGCTAGAGATTTTCCTGTTCTGGACTTTCCATATAAGTAGAATCATATTTTCATTCTATAGTCTGAAATACATACAACACTTTTTTCTTTAATATTGTGAAATATTTCATTATGTGGTTGAAATAATAATTTGAATCTTAGTTTGAATCTCCCTAATTTTTAATAAGTCTGGTAATGTTTTCAAACACCAACAGGCCATTTAGAATTCCCCTACTGTAAATTATTGATGTATATATATGTTTTGTTTGTTTGTTTGTTTGTTTTTTGAGACAGAGTCTCACTATGTCATCCTTTGTAGGATGCCATGGCATCACAGCTCACAACAACCTCAAACTCTTGGGCTTACGCGATTCTCTTGCCTCAGCCTCCCAAGTAGCTGGGACTACAGGTGCCTGCCACAACACCTGGCTATTTTTGTTGCAGTTGTCATTGTTGTTTAGCTGGCTCAGTTGGGTTCAAACCTGCCAGCCTGGGTACATGTGGCTAGTGCCCTACTGATTGAGCCATGGGCGTCACCGTGATTTATGTATTTTTATCCAATATTTGATAAGATTGCTCGTTCTTCTCCTTATTTGCTGGTAGGAGGTAAGTAATTGTTTATTAATTCTTTTCTGTGTTATATACGTTGGAGCTGTTGATGGAAGGCCATCCTCTCTGGAGTAGCCAGTGTTCCTACATCTTCTGGACCTTTCTGAGCATCAGCCGTTGACATGCTACAAAGATAAAGAATGCCCCCTTCTTCCCAGAGCACTTTTCTCTTCATTTTCTAAGGGTCATAAATCCAGATCAATTTGCTTACATTCTAAAGGGTTGTAAAAACCCAGAGACCTTCCTCTCCTTTGCCTGGGGTGGATTTGTGTTGACATTAGAGAACAAAGATCTCTCTCTCCACCTCGAGGGCTGGTGGGGGCACACCTGTGCCAGTGCTTCCTCTGTGCCCTGAGATCCATCATCTTGGGGATCTTCCCTGCTATACAAACACCTGTACATTTGTGCAGGTCTCATCGCACTGGTCTGATGAAGTCAGGAGAGACTTTTAAGTGAGCAAATAACTGGCCTGTTCTTTGATCCAGAAACCTCATGGCTCTAGGCAGGATAAATAAATATAGATATAAAAATGTATCAAATATCTCCTCCTGTTCTGACGTTTGTCTTTTCCCATTGTTTGTGCTTTTTTTTATTATAGTAAAATATACATACAGTACATAAAAGTTACCATTTTAACCATTTTTTAGTGTACAAGTTGATAGCATTGTATTAACATTATTGTTTAACCATCACCACTATCCATCACTACCATCCATCTCTAGGACTTTTTCATCTTCCCAATCTGAAACTCCACTCATTAGATACCAGCTCCCCGTCCCTCCTCTGTTGCAAACCCCATTCTACTTCCTGTCTGTATGAGTTTGACTCCTCTAGGTATAGAACCTCAGTGGAATGACAACATGTCCTTTTGTGACTGGCTTATTTCACTTAGCATAATGTCCTTAATATTCATCCATGATCCATGTTGTAGCACGTGCCATAATTTCCTTTCTTTTTCTTTTTCTTTCTTTCTTTTTTTTTTTTTTTTTTTGAGACAGAGTCTTACTTGCTCACCTTTGGTAGAGTGCCATGGCTTCTTAGCTCAAAGCATCCTTAAACTCTCGGGCTCAAGCAATTCTCTTGCCTCAGCCTCCCAATTAGCTGGGACTACAGGCACCTGCCATAACACCCAGCTATTTTTTAGAGACAGAGGTCTCGCTCTGGCTCAGGCTGGTCTCAAACTTATGAGCTCAGGCGAGCTAACTGCCTTGGCCTCCCAAGTGCTGGGATTATAGGTGTGAGCCACCGCGCCCGGCCCCCTTTCTTTTTCTTTAACTATAGTAAAATACACATAATGTACAATTCCCCGTCTTAACCATTTTTAAGTGTATAGTTTTCTGATTTTTTTTTTTTTTTTGAGACAGAGTCTCATTTTGTCACCCTCAGTAGAATGCCATAATATCATAACTCACAGCAACCCCAAACTCTTGGGTTCAAGTGATCTTCTTGCCTCAGCTGCTCAAGTAGCTGGGACTATAGGTGCCAACCAGAATGCCTGGCTGTTTTTTTAGAGACAGGGTCTCTGCTACTGATCAGACTGGTCTCAAATTCCTGAGCTCAGGCAATCCACCGACCTTAGCCTCCGACAGTGCCAAGATTACAGGTGTGAGCCCTTGTGCCCAGCCTTTAAATGTACAGTTCAATGGCATTATGCACATAGTGTACTGCCATCACCAGCCCCTATCCACAGAACTCTTTCTCATCTTGCAAAACTGACACTGGTAACCATAAACAATAACTCTCCATTCTCCCTTCCCTCTAGCTCATTCCTTTAGAAGCTGAATAATATATCCATTGTATGTAATCTAGAACATTTCATTTATCCATTCATCCATCATAGACACTTGAGTTGCTTCCACTTTTTGGCTATTGTGAATAATGCTGCTATAAACCTTGGTGTACAGTTGTCTGTTTGATTTTTTATGCTACTGTTTACAATTTTTTTAACGCTTTTTTCACTTTTCCCTTATGGTCTGTGTTTTTATGTCCTACAAAACATCATTGTTTAAATATACCACACTTGCTGGGCGGTGCCTGGGGCTCAGTGAGTAGGGCGCTGGCCCCATATACCAAGGGTGGTGGGTTCGAACCTGGCCCTGGCCAAACTGCAACAAAAAGTAGCCAGGTGTTGTGGCAGGCGTCTGTAGTCCCAGCAACTTGGGAGGCTGAGGCAAGACAATCACCTATGCCCAGGAACTGGAGGTTGCTATGAGCTGTGTGATGGCACTCTACCGAGGGCAATAAAATTAGACTATTTCTACCAAAAAAAAAAAAAAAAAATATATATATATATATATATATATATATACACACACACACGTTTATGTGTACGCTTGCTGTGATAGCCTCCTTGGTTTCTGGTTACCATTGTCCCAGAGACATAATGCTGTTATGTTTACCTCTAGCTCAGGCTCTGTGTGAAACAATGCTGCCTGAATCAGAGCCAGCACAGGGATCATTGGCTGGGTGCACTCAGACCTCATGACCCAGGTCCACTGATGAAGCTCTTCTGGTAGCATTCCTTGGGCTCAACCCAGTCTAGTGACTCCAATCTCAGGTCTGATGCCTTTTGCCTGGGTCCTGCCTGGTCCGTCTAATGAATGGAATCTTGTACCTGAACTCTATCCCAGCACAGGGTTTTGCTGTGTCCTGTGCCTGGACCCTCCACCTCTACTTGCCTGCCAGGACTTTCTCCAACTGCTTGCTCCAGAGATCTTTCTTAAGCTTCCTCCCTGGGTCAGTGAGGCTTAGATGACCAGGGTCTTAGAGTTACAGACTCCTTCTCAGCACTACTTAGACTATAATGCCCACATTACTCATGTACACAAAATAATCATGGTCACTCCACAATTTTTTAATACTATCTACTATATGCCAAGCACTGCTTGGATGCAGACAGGTAAGAGCCATGCCCTCATGGTGCTAACAGCATGGCTGATGCTAAAATAATTAATTGGGAAGCCATTAGACTGAGGAGACTCTAGTCTAGCGCCATGAGTTCCTATGCAGAAAGCTGAAACCTAACTCTGTAAATGGTCATAAGCTAGGCCAATCAGAAACTGTCAAGTAGCTTCCAACTAGGTGGGTTTTTTTGTTTGTTTGTTTTTTGAGACAGAGTCTTATTTTGTCGCCCTCGGTAGAGTACCATGGTGTCACAGTTCACAGCAACTTCTAACTCTTAGGCTTAAGCAATTCACTTGGCTCAGCCTTCCAAGTAGCTGGGACTACAGGTGCCCAGCAAAATGCCCGGCTATTTTTAGAGGTGAGGTCTCACTCTGGCTCAGGCTGGTCTCAAACCTTTTAGCCCAGGCAATTCACCCACCTGGGCCTCCCAGAGGGCTAGGGTTATAGGCATGAGCCACTGCACCTGGCCCTATTCAACAAGATTTTAAATAAGCATTTATTGAGGAGCTAACAGTTCCCATCCCTGAAGAAGCAAACAGAAATAAGCAAAAGAATTGGAAGCAGGGTCTCAAAGAGATACTTGTATACCTACTGTAGAGAGCACCCTTGACATAAGTATCTCCACCTTAGAAAAAGATTCTATCTTACATTTCAAAAAGCATCATGCCAACAGGAACCAGATGTTCACCTAATCAGTACAGGCTATACCCAACCAGATAAGGATGTAACCCTTTACTCTCAGCTATCACCAGGGGACTCCAGGACTTTTTTTTTTTTTTTGCAGTTTTTGGCCGGAGCTAGGCTTGAACCCACCACCTTTGGCATATGAGACCGGCACCCTATTCCTTTGAGCCACAGGTGCTGCCCCAGGACTTTTTAAAGAATAGGATTTCAGCAGCTTTGGGAGTTTTTTTTGCGTTTTTTATTTTAATTGTTATTTATTTATTTTTTTAAGAGATAGAGTCTCACTCTGTCAGCCTGGCTGGAGGGAAGTAGAGCAATCAAAGCTCACCTTGAACTTCTGGGCTCAAACAATCTTCCTGCCTCAGCCTCATTCATAGCTGGGACTATAGGCAACCACCACCATGCCTAGCTAAATTTTTTTTCAAGTTTTTGCAATAACCTTAATTTTTTTTTTAAAGCTAACATATGCAATATAGGAAACAGAAAAACACAGAAACAAAGAACAAAGTCAACTTCAATCACAAGCAATTTATAATTTGACACGTCCTTCTAGAACCTGAGTACATACACAACATCCAGTTTTATGGGATTGAGATTGTATAGTATGTATCATGTTTTTCTACACACCATGAATGCCTGGATAATTTTTTAAACTTCTTTTTGTAGCGATGGGGTCTTTTCAAGCTGGTCTCAAACTTTTGGCCTCAAGCAATTCTTTTGCCTCAGCCTTTCAAAGTACTGGGATTATGGGCACGAGCCACTGTGCCCTGCCAGTTGCACCAGTGTGACATGACCATCTCAATAGACACCATCTTGCTGTCCCTCAGGATCAGCATCAAGCATCTGCCCCCAAAAGCTCTGCCCAAATCACAGCCTCTCTCTTGCCCAAATCAAAGACTGCCTTGCAAGACATTGACAACCAACAGGATCAGGCTGGGACACTCTTCTTGCCCATGTCACTCTCCTTGAACCGGTTTGTAACCCCTTTTCTCATTATCTTTTCTCTTGATGTTACATGTTACTCTGATGTGAAAATTTTAATCTATAGCATTTATATATTGACTAAGTAGACTATAGTGTATGGTTTGCAATACTGACTGACTTGTGCATCAGCATGAGGTTGTGTGCTTACAGCTACCATGTGAACTGACAGTACTAAGGAGAACTGCCTCCTTGGAAACTCCACATAGCTCATGACTTTTGTGATTGAATATGCATCAGTAAGAGTCTGATCTTGTGGAAAGATACAAACATGTGGGCCTGGTTATGTCAGATCTTGCACCATTTACAACACCTGTGTACATAATGTAAACAGGGTGCTGGGACCAGGAGCAAGAGCCAAACACTCACATGGGTTGAAGTTGTACTTTATTACCAAGATTCAGAATCTCAGGAAGACAGGGAGATCATTCTCAAACCCTGCCATAGGGTGGCGCCTGTGGCTCAGTGGGTAGGGTGCCGGCCCCATATACCGAGGGTGGCGGGGTCAAACCCGGCCCCAGCCAAACTGCAACAAACAATAGCCGGGCATTGTGGCGGGTGCCTATAGTCCCAGCTACTCAGAAGGCTGAGTCAAGAGAATCACCTAAGCCCAAGAGCGGGAGGTTGCTGTGAGCTGTGATGCCACAGCACACTACCTGGGGCGAAAAAGTAAGACTCTGTCTCTAAAAAAAAAAAAAAAAAAACCCTGTCTTACTTTGAAACAACTTCACAGAGTTCTTATACTCTCTCCAAAAGTTGCTATTTTTAGCTATTCATCATCCAGCCCTCTAGCCATAGGACCCTGTCACTTTTTTTTTTTTTTGAGACAGAGTTTTATTTTGTTGCCCTTGGTAGAGTGCTCTGGTGTCAAAGCTCACAGCAACTTCAAACTCTGGGGCTTAAGCGATTCTCTTGCCTCAGCCTTCCCAATAGCTGGGACTACTGTCACAACATCTGGCTATTTTTAGATACAGGGTCTCACTCTGGCTCAGGCTGGTCTTAAACCTGTGATCCACTGCCTCGGCCTCCCAAAGTGCTAGGATTACAGGTGTGAGCCACCACGCCTTGTCCTCTCTGTCACATTTCTAATCTGTACATGTTCCATCTGTTGTTTTTTTTTCAGCTTGGGGTCGTGTTGGACTTCATGGCATCAGAACCAGAGGAGAACTGGCTGACGTGACTGTCTGATAACTAGTTAAATCATGAAGTAACTTTTACAGCTGAAGGTTGGGGGAGTAGAGGCTGTTTCTTCTCTTGCATCAGCAGCATGAGCAGCAGCATTCACAGTAGCCCAGAGATGAGAACAAGCCAAGTGTCACATGTGGATGATTGCATAAATTAACACAATGTGATATCAGAATGTGATTCAAGCTTTAAAAGAAAGGAAATTCTGACAGTTTACAAGGTGAATGAATCTTAGAGAACATTAGCTCAGTGAAATAAGCCAGTCACACAAGGACGAATAATACATGATTCCACTTCTGTGAGGTTCCTGGAGTGGTCAGATTCAGAGAGACAGAGGAGAATGGGGGCTGCCAGGAGCCAAGGGCAGGAAGACGGGGGAATATATTGTTTGATGGGCATAAAGTTTCAGATTTGCAGGATGAAAATTTCTGAAGATGGAAGGAAATGATGGTGGCACAACAATGTGAATGTACTTAAGGCCGCTTTGCTATGAGAACTGCAGAAACTCCTCGCAAGCAAGACTGAATCAGAAGCCATGCACCCAGAGCCTTGCTCAAACTCTAGCATGGCTTCTAGCAGCCTGCTGCCAAATCCCTGGGAAAATCCAACCCCCTTGGAGTTCTTGTCTGGAAAAACTCAAGGTTGACAAATGGAATGTACTGTTTATTCCAGGTAACACCTGATGGTAGACTCCTGACCTCCCTTTCTTAATGCATTTACTTAAAAAAAAAAAAAAAAAAGCTGACGATTTCAGGCTGGGCTCAGTGGCTCACATCTGTAATCTAGCACTCTGGGAGGCCAAGGCCAGAGGATCCCTTGAGCTCAGGAGTTTGAAACCAGCCTCAGCAAGAATGAGACCATGTCTCTACTAAAAATAAAAAAATTAGGCTCAGCGCCTATAGCTCAGTGTGTAGGGTGCCAGCCACATACACCAAGGCTGACAGGTTCGAGCCTGCTCAGGCCTGCTAAACAACAATGACAACTGCAACAACAACAACAAAATAGCCAGACGTAGTGGGTGGGCACCTGTAGTCCCAGCTACTTGGGAGGCTGAGGCAAGAGAATCTCTTAAGCCCAACAGTTGGAGGTTGCTGTGAGCTCTGATGCTACAGCACTCTACTGAGGGCAACAAAGTGAGACTGTCTCAATGAAAAAAGAAAGATCAGCTCTAGTGGCAAGGTGAGGAGAGAGACAGGGGAACCTTCAAAGAGACGCATAAAGGGAGAACTGTTCTCCAGGCCAAAAGATGCCATGAGCAAAGCCCGGAGCTGAGAAAGCAAAATGCTTGTTGGGACAGCACTGGAGTTTCCACTGGGTTGAACCTCGTGGTTGCTTTTCTCTGTAGAAAACCCTCAGTGAGTTGCTCAGACGGCAATTATAATTTTTTCATTTCAACTAGCAAATGTGATCTTTCACAAGTCACCAAGAACTACTTTTGTGCTCTTCAGCTGACCACTCACCTTAATACTATATAAAAAACTGAAGTCTCCAAAAGGAAGTTAGAAATTGCAGAGAAAATTTCTTTGAAAAAATTGTTGAAGTGCTCTGGTATTTCCCACTTCTTTGCCCAAGGGGAGAATGCCCCTCCGCTTCCTTCAGTGCCTGTGGGAGGGCCTTTGAGAGGACCAGTTTATGGGATATAATGGATTAATGCTGAACCTACATCTCAGGATGCCTCAAGGCAAGAAACCACTGGTTTCTTGAGTTGGAGATTTGTCCTCATGGGCCACAGATGGACCAGTCCAGAGATAGTTGGCCTGAGGTTGTCAAAGAAATTGCCCAAGAGTGTCACCTGAGGGACAAGATGAAATCACAGACAGAAGCTGACAGTGACCAGTTAGAGGAAATGCATTCACCTACATAAGAGAAACCTCAAGTGAGGTTTCTCTAGGGCTCCCTCCTAAGCATTTTTAAAGATAGGCATCACTAACAATCTCTATGAAGTGTCTCACTGGACAGAATCTGCTAAAAACACCTGCCCAGCCCAGGGAACTTGAATGCTAGTTCAAGAAAGAATATCCCAGGAACACTTCTCTGTCCTCCCCCTCCTTACCTTTCTAGCCTCTGTCTTCTCCTGCTTTGACCCAGGAGGGGTCAGAAATTATCCTAGCAAGCTGTAAGAAGGGGGTTTGAATCTCCAGGTGGGGAGGCAGGGACAGTGTCTCCCTGGCTCTCTCCCTGCTAGTGACAGCTGGTCAAAATCCACCCACAACTGAGGAAGTGGAGAAGAGGCTTTAATTTTGAACAAGGTTTGCAGGTTTTGAGTTTTGACTATAACACAAAACTGGACATTTAAATTACTGAAATAAGACTGGTTTGAAGTGATCACTTTTTATTATCTGAGAAGGACCAGACATATCCTGAGACCTGTCCATAATTTTGTCTGAGGGATGGAAAAGGAGTCCAAAGAACAGGCTGGGAGCAGGTGGGGAGGGCAATATACCATTTGCCGTTGAAAACACAGTGACCGAGTAGCCCAGGGAAACAAGTCAATATCCCTGACAGACTGCGGACTGCAGACAGCAGCTCTCATTATACAGGTGAACTAACTCTTGAGACATACTCTGACTACTAAAACTTGGGGAAAAGGAGAGTTTATGAAAATACCAGTGCTCCCTGCCACTCAATTAGATGACATTTCAGAGCTTTGACATTTGGGTACCACTGTACTTCTAACACATTGGCACCCACCATGGATGATACCAGAGGCACAAACGCTGCAGGTGATAGAAATTCATATCAATCATTTCTTTTTTTCTTTTTTTTCGAGACAAAGTCTCACTATGTTGCCCTTGGTAGAGTACCTTGGCGTCACAGCTCACAGCAACCTCCAACTCTTGGGCTTAAGCGATTCTCTTGCCTCAGCCTTCCAAGTAGCTGAGACTACAGGCACCCACTACAATGCCTGGCTAGTTTGTAGTTGCAGTTGTTATTGTTGTTTGGCAGGCCCGGGCTGGGTTTGAACCCTCCAGCTCCAGTGTATGTGGCTGGTGCCCTAGCCGCTGAGCTACAGGCACCAAGCCCAATTCATAATTTCTATAAGTAGGGCTCAGCACCTGTGGCTCAAGCAGCTAAGGAGCCAGTCACATACACCTGAGCTGGCAGATTCGAATCCAGCCCGGGCCCGCCAAACAACAATGATGGCTGCAACCAAAAAAAAAAATAGCTGGCCATTGGGGCACGCTCCTGTAGTCCCAGCTACTTGGGAGGCAGAGGCAGGAGAATTGCTTGAGCCTAGGAGTTGGAGGTTGCTGTTAGCTGTGATGTCACAGCATTCTACCCAGGGCAAGAGCTTGAGGCTCTGTCTCAAAAAATAATAATAATAATTTCTATAAGTAGGAATTTTGCTGTTCTGCTGCTGTATAACAAATCAGCCCAACACTCATCAACATGAAACAATGAATACTTATTATCTCACACAATTTCTGTGGGTCAGGAAGTTGGGAATGGCTTAGGGGTAGACAGTTCTGGTTCAGGATGTCCCCTGAGGTTGCAGTCAAGAAAAGAATATGGGGAGGGGAGGGGAGGGGAGGGAGGGGGGAGGATGGGCAGAGGGAGGGTGATTGGTGGGATTATACCTATGGTGCATCTGACAAGGGTACATGTGAAACTTCGTAAACGTAGAATATAAATGTCTTAACACAATAACTAAGAAAATGCCAGGAAGGCTATGTTAACCATTGTGATGAAAATATGTCAAATGGTCTATAAAACCATTGTATGGTGCCCCCCAAAATAAATAAATAAATAAATAAATAAATAAATAAATAAAATAAATAACTGGGGTTGCAGTCATCTGAAGGCTTGACTAGGGCTGAAGGCCCCACTTCCCAGATGGCTCAGTGATATGGCAATGGGCTAGAGGCCTCAGTTCCTCCCCATGTGGTCCTGCTCTTAAGGCTACTTTGGTATCCTCACAACATGGCAGCCTGACTTACCAGAGCAAGGGGTCTCAGAGAGAAAGGAGGAAGTCAGGATTCCCTTTGTGACTTAGCTTGAGAAGCCACATATCTTCACTTCTGCATACCGTTCTCATTAAAGATGAGTCACTAAGTGCTTCCCAAATGCAAGTGGGTAGCTTGTTAAAGGAGGAGTATCAGAGAATCTATGACACCGTGCTCGCTTCGGCAGCACATATACTAAAATTGGAATGATACAGAGAAGATTAGAATGGCCCCTGCGCAAGCATGACATGGAAAGAATCTATGACACCACAGGGACAAATTTCTTTCTCAAGCTATGAGATAAGAAGGAGGGAAAACAGGAGAGGAGGAGATGCTGGCACTGATAGTGCTGAGGGTGGAAGGGCACATACACTAATCGATGCAGCTGGTACTCTAAAACATCAATCATAGCAAAATTATGACTTATGCCTAGTGTGGTGAGATACTTAGAGGATTGATTTCAAGATCAGGAGAAAATTAGAAATGAATTACTGGGCTCAGTGCCCATAGCTCAGTGGTTAGGTTGCCAGCCATATACACCGAGGCTGGTGGGTTCAAATCTGGAACAGCCCTGCTAAACAACAATTACAACTGCAACAAAAATATAGCCAGGCATTGTGGCGGGCACCTGTAGTCCTAGCTACTTGGGAGTCCGAGGCAAGAGAATTGCTTGAGCTCAAGTGTTTGAGGTTGCTGTGAGCTGTCATGCTACAGCATCCTACAGGTTTACCCATCTGGACATTTCATAAACACAGAATAATATAATATGTGGTCTTTAGTGGCTGTCTTCTTTCACTCCAAGTTTCATCCATGTTGGTACATATTGCAAAAGAATATATTCACTTTTATGGCTGAATAATAATCTCCTCTGGGGGTATATCTTATTTTGCATATCCATTCATCAGCTGATAGACATTTGGGTAGTTTCTACTTTTTGGCTTTTATGAATAATGCTTCAGAAACGCAAAATTTTGATCCACACCAATTCCAAGATATTCTAATACTCAAAACAAGAACTGAGTGGCATGTAGTACCCCATGATAAATGCCTTCTATAAATGCTTTGTTTGTTTTCACACACATGGTCTCACTATATTGTCTAGTCTAGTCTAAAACTCCTGTGCTCAAGGGATCCTTCTACCTTGGCCTCACAAGTAGCTGAGATTATAGGTGCACATCACAATACCTGTCAGTACGCATCTTAAAACACATTTAAAGGCCAAGCTCAGTGGCTCACACGTGTAATCCTAATACTCTGGGAGACTGAGGAGGGTAGATCACTTAAGCTCAGGAGTTGGAGACCATCCTAACCAAGAACAAGACCTGGCAACTGAACACGGTGAGTCTGGGGTGATAAGACTCCAGGCATCTCTGGGGTGGGATCTGCCTATAATCATCCCTTTGAGGATACAGGGAAGCAGCAAGAGACTTCTGGACCCCAAGAGGAGGACAAAAACAGTGGAAAACTGGCAAGTGCTTGCGTGTGTTCGATTGACCTAATCCCACCGACAGCCGTAAGTACAAGCAGCAATGAAACTGCAAACCGGAAAGGCCTTACCTGTGAACTGTTTCAGTGTTTTTGGACATGGCACTCAGTTGAACTGCCTTGAGGAGAGGTTGAGCAGGAGTGTGGAGAACTTTGGGCATTGTCTAGGGCCCCACACTGAGCCACTGAGCCAGACAGAGCTAATAGTGTTTGGCTTTGGGCTGCAGGGAGCCATTGTGAGAGAACTTCCCTGGCAAGCTCTGCCCTCAGGATCCCAGAGCAAGGATCAGGTGGGAGCTAGCAACCTAGCAACTGAGCAGCCTAAAGGCAGGGACTGAGCTGCCTTACAGCCTTAACCCTCAGAGGCAGAGTAAGACCAGTTTTGGCACACTGGAGTCTCAGGCTGTTGCCCTGGGTAGAGTGCTGTGGTGTCATAACTCATAGCAACCTCAAACTCCTGGGCTTGGCACCGCCCGGATCTCCATAGAAGCTGTGCTGTGACCCCCAACCCACGACCCGTGCCCACCGGGCCTCCACATACCCTGACCAGAAACTGCAGGAGCCACACAATCTTGTGTCCTCCCTCCTGTACCCTCCCTGCCTCCATACCAGCCTGCTCTTCTGGCCAGGGACTCTGATAGCCGCGTGCCCTCCGGAGTGAAAACAAAAATGGTGAAAAACAATCATGAGGCGAAATCACCAAAAAATCTCTGGCAATATGAATAATCAGAGTAGATCAACTCCCCCAAGGATCAATGGGGCAAACACAGCACAAGATCCCATCCACAAACAAATAGCCAAGATGTCAGAAATCAAATTCAGAATCTGGATAGCAAATATATTGAATTAGAATTCCAAGCAGTAACCCAAAAGATATCTCAAGAATTCAACAAATTCAAAGACCAAATGACCAAAGATCTTGAAACATTGAGGCAAGAAGTTGCAGCCCTCAAAGATCTGAGAAACACAGTAGAATCCCTCAGTAACCAAATGGAGCAAGCGGAAGAAAGGATTTCTGACATTGAAGACAAAGCTTTTGAATGTTCCCAAACTCTCAAAGAGAAAGAGAAATGGTGGGCAAAAACAGATCACTATCTCAGAAAGCTCTGGGATAATTTGAAGAAAACCAACATTCGTTTTATAGGGATCCCCAAAAGTGACGAAGTGACTTCACAAGGCACAGAGTCTCTTCTCCATGAGATTATGAAGGAGAATTTTCCAGACATGCCAAGAGATTCTGAAATTCAGATAGCAGACGGTTTCAGAACTCCAGCACAACTCAACCCAAATAAGACATCCCACGCGCACATCATAATCAATTTCACTAAAGTTAATAAGAAGGAGAAAATTCTGAAAGCAGCCAGATGAAAGAAAACCATCACGTACAAGGGCAAGAATATTGGAATAACTGCAGATCTCTCTGCTGAAAATTTCAAGCTAGAAGAGGATGGTCATCGACTTTTAATCTCCTAAAACAAAAAAACTTTCAACCCAGGATCCTGTACCCAGCTAAACTGAGTTTCATTTATGATGGAGAAATTAACTACTTCAATGACATTCACATGTTGAAGAAATTTGCCATAACTAAACCAGCTCTCCAGGATATTCTCAGACCTATCCTCCATAAAGACCAGCGTAATCCTCCACCACAAAAGTAAATCCACCCAGACAATTTTGATCAAATTTCAACTTCCACAGTCGCAAAATGTCCACCAGACTCTCGAAAGGCTTATCAATATTCTCAATTAATGTGAATGGTTTAAAATTGTCCTCTAAAGAGGCACAGGTTGGCTGACTGGATACAAAAACTCAAGCCAGATATCTGCTGCATACAAGAATCGCATCTTACATTAAAAGACAAATACAGACTCAAGGTGAAGGGTGGTTATATATATTCCAGGCAAATGGAAAGCAGAAAAAAACAGGTGTTGCAATACTATTCACAGGCGCAATAAGCTGTAAACCAACCAAAATAATTAAGGATAAGGATGGACACTTCATATTTGTTAAAGGTAATATTCAATATGATGAGATCTCAATTATTAATATTTATGCACCCAACCACAACACACCTCAATTTAGAAGAGAAACTCTAACAGACATGAGCAACTTGAATTCCTCCAGTTCCATAGTAGTTGGAGATTTTAACACCCCTTTAGCAGTCCTGGACAGATCCTCCAAAAAGAAGCTAAGCAAACAAATTTTAAATTTAAACTTAACCTTTCAACATCTGGACTTAATAGACAGCTACAGAACATTTCATCTCAACAAAACCGAATACACATTCTTCTCAGCAGCCCACGGAACATACTGCAAAATTGACCACATGCTAGGCCACAAATCTAACCTCAGCAAATTAAAAAAAAATAGAAATTATTCCTTGCATCTTTTCAGACCATCATGGAATAAAAGTTGAACTAAATAACAACAGGAACACGCATACCCATACAAAAACATGGAAGCAAAACAACCTTATGCTGAAGGATGGATGGGTTATAGATGAGATTAAGAAGGAAATCACCAAATTTTTGGAACAAAACAACAATCAAGACACGAATTATCAGAACCTCTGGGATACTGCAAAGGCAGTCCTAAGAGGGAAATTTATAGCACTGCAAGCCTTCCTCAAGAAAACGGAAAGACAGGAAGTTAATAACCTAATGGAACATCTCAAGCAACTGGTGAAAGAAGAACACTTCAACCCAAACCCAGCAGAAGAAAGAAATAACCAAAATCAGAGCAGAATTAAATGAAATTGAAAACAAAAGAATTATACAACAGATCAATAAATAGATCAATTGATCTTTGAAAAGATCAATAAAA
>CAUYPK010036976.1:0-85201 GCA_963574355.1 Loris lydekkerianus | reverse complement strand
GTCTTTGTTGTTTCTGATCAATGAAATTAGAGATTTTACTCTTTTTCTCCTGGTTAGGTTAGCCAAAGGTTCATCTATTTTATTGACCTTTTCAAAAAACCAACTTTTTAATTTATTGATCTGTTGTATAATCCTTTTGTTTTCAATTTCATTTAATTCTTCTCTAATTTTGGTTATTTCTTTTCTTCTACTGGGCTTGGGGTTGTTATGTTCTTCGTTTCCCAGTTGCTTGTGATATCCCATTAAGTTGTTATCTTCCTCTCTTTCGGTTCTCTTGAGGAAGGCTTGCAATGCTATAAATTTCTCTCCTAGGACTGCCTTTGTGGTATCCCAGAGGTTCTGATAATTCATGTCTTCATTGTCGTTTTGTTCCAAAAATTTGGCAATTTCCTTCTTGATCTCATCTCTGACCCAGCTATCATTCAGCATAAGGTTATTTAACTTCCATGTTTTTGTATGAGTATGCAGGTTTCTGTTGTTACTGAGTTCAACTTTTATTCCATGGTGGTCTGAGAGGATGCAAGGAATAATTTTATTTTTTTTTAATTTATTGAGGTTAGACTTGTGACCTAAGATGTGATCAGTTTTAGAGTATGTTCCGTGGGCTGATGAGAAGTATGTGTATTAAGTTTTGTTGGGATGAAATGTTCTGTAGATGTCTGCTAAATCCAAATGTTGGATGGTTAGGTTCAAATCTAAAATATCTTTGCTCAGCTTCTTATTGGAGGATCTATCCGACACTGTCAAAGGAGTGTTGAAGTCTCTGACTATTATGGAGCTGGAGGAAATCAAGTTGCTCATGTCTTTTAGAGTTTCTCTTATAAATTGTGGCACATTCTGGTCAGATGCATAAATATTATGATTGAAATCTCATCATATTGAGTATTACCCTTAACAAATATGAAGTGTACATTCTTATCCTTTCTTACTTTTGTTGGTTTAAAGCCTATTGTATCTGAAAATAGAATTGCAACACCTGCCTTTTTCTGATTTTCATTTGCCTGAAATATAGATGACCATCCCTTCACCCTGAGTCTATATTTATCTATTAAGGTAAGATGAGATTCTTGTATGCAGCAAATATCTGGCCTGAGTTTTTGTATCCAGTCAGTCAATCTGTGCCTCTTTAGAGGAAGTTTAAGCCATTCACATTAATGGAGACTGTAGATAAGCCTGGTAAAATTTTGGGTATCAAGTTTTTCAAAAGTCCCATGGACATTTTTAATTCTTTCACCAGAGTGGAAGTTGGAGTTTGATCAAAAGTTTCTGAGTGAGTTTACTTTTGTGGTGGAGGATTGTGCTGGTCATTAAGGAGGATAGGTCTGAGCATATCCTGAAGAGCTGGTTTAATTATGGCAAATTTCTTCAACATGTGAATGTCATTAAAGTATTTAATTTCTCCATCATAAATGAAACTCGGTTTAGCTGGATACAGGATCCAGGGTTGAAAGTTGGTTTGTTTTAGGAGATTAAAAGTCACCCTCTTCTGGCTTGAAAGGTTTCAGTAGAGAGATTTACAGTCATTCTAATATTTTTCCCTTTGTACATTATGGTTTTCTTACGTCTGGCTGCTTTCAGAATTTTCTCCTTCATATAAACTTTAGTGAAGTTAATTATGATGTGCCTTGGGGAAAATGTGTCTTATTCAGGTTGAGTCATGCTTGGGTTCTGAAAATGTCTGCTATCTGAATTTCAGATTCTCTTGGCATGTCTGGAAAACTCTCTTTCATAATTTCATGGAGAAGAGCCTCTGTGCCTTGCAACGCCACTTCATTGCTTTTAGAGATTCCTATGAGGTGAATATTAGCTTTCTTCAAATTATCCCAGAGCTCTGTGAGTGAATGATCCATTTTTGCTCTCCATTTCTCTTCCTTTTTGAGAGTTTGGGCGTGTTCAAAAGCTTGGTCTTCAATGTCAGAAATCCTGTCTTCTGCTTGTTCCACTCTGTTACTGAGGGATTCTACTGTATTTTTCAGATTTTTAAGGGCTGAAAATTCTTGCCTCAATGCGTCAAAATCTTTGGTGATTTTGTCTTTAAATTTGCTGAATTCTTGAGACAACTTTTGAATTGCTCCTGGAATTTCTAATTCCAACTTTTGTTCTATTGTATTAATCTTGTTTGCAATCCCAATTCTGAATTCAATTTCTGATATCTCAGCCATCTGTTTATGAACGGGATCTTCAGGTGCAGCTGCCATATGTTTCCTTGGGTGAGGGGCTTGATCTACTCTGGTTATTCATGTTACCAGAGTTTTTCCACTGATTCTACCCCATGATTATTTTACACCATTTGACTAGATGAGCAGATAAAGCAAAGTTGGCTTGGGGGTTCCAGAAGTAATGATTAACCAGCCCTTTGCCCAAAAGCTGGGACTGGCATCTTTAACTTTTCCCCTGGAGCTTTGCCAAGGACCCATACAGTGCTACAGCCTGAGAAAGTTGGGACCTGCTTGGTGTGGTGGGGCTAAGTGGCTCTGTCTCATTTTCAGCTGGTCTCTGTCCTACCCTAGTTTATCATTTACTCTGGGTTGAAGTCTCAGCTGTGCAGAAATACCAGCAATTAAGTCATCCTGCCCCCCACAGGAAACAATTGGAAAAGGAAAATCAAACCTTCCCACAACCCATCCAGGGTACCACTTGGATAGTCCTCGGGTGATTGGCTCAGTTTAAGAGGTCCAAAGCAATTGTCTCAGTCAGCACCTGTCTCAGGTGGGAGAGTATATACGGTCTCTGGCAACTAGATCACAGGGGTCTGCTGACAACTCAAATATGACTCAGTCTGGTGCTGCATGAGGTCAGGAGGACCCACCCAGCAAATAGATTAGTCTGGGAAGGTTGATGCCTCCTTCCCCACCCTGCACCTCTGTCACACCCAGTCACTAAAAACCCCACGGGGCTGTGACCCAGTTGCCTCCAATGAGCAGATACTCCAGGGGTTTGTACCTGCCTGAATTACAGGGAGATTTATGTCTCCTCAGCCAGGCTGCTGCTCTCTGACACTATCCAGCAGGGGGAGGTGAGGCCTGACCCCCTCAGGTGCTTAATGGAGGCTAGGGATGTTCACTCAGTTCCAGCCCCGCCCCTGATTGATGTTACTGACAGAACAACTTCACAGAATTTGTTTCTGTCCCAGGTAAATTCCCCTGTAGAAGGGAAGCTTTTTTGAGTTCACAAAACAGCTTTGAGTGAGTTTTAAGTGCACCTCCATCCCTGTCTGTGCCACTGCCCGGTCTCAGCAGCAATTCGTATTCATGGCAGGGTTTGCCATGCAGTTCCAGCCTCTGCCTGTCCTCCTTTGTCTCAGCTAATGATCTCTTGATGGCCGGACGCATCCCAGGCTCAGTAAAGCAGTCCTCTGGCTCAGCTCTGCCCTGGGAATTTGCTGGCTCTTCACATGCATATCTCCATGCTCCACCCAGGCCGGTACTGCCTCAGGCAAACCCTTTACTCATGGGGCCTACATTTCCCTCCCAGATATGTTCTGCCAGTGGCTGCCACCAGAGAACATGCCTGTCCTCCTCTGGTTACCCAGAGAGACAGGAGATGTGACTCCAAAATATCCAGGGATAAACCCTATTGTTGCTGCTGTGACTGCTGCTCTGTGCCTTGGAGCACTGCTGCTCCTGTATGGTTCCCTCTCTGTCAACCATCCTCTCCTCACTCCCGTGCTGCAGAATCAGCCCTGACCAACAGTAGTCCATGCTCTGTCCACACCTCTCAAGAAAACACCCAAGAATCTGGACTCCTGGGGGACAGGCTTCTAGACCTCAGAGTGAGAGTGGAGGGGAGTGCTGGGAGTTCAGAATTGCAGGTAGAGAATATATACAGTTTTGTACAGTTTTGTGTCTGGCAGGAGAGTGCCATGGCACCCTAGTAGGTTAAGTAGGTCCAGTTTTTAGAGGGTCTCTCCCATGGGATATTATGGGAGGACTTTTGAACTCTGCTCGTTTGTTTGTATGGAGTACTCTGAGGTATACTTATGGTGGAGGGGATTCCACCATGGATTTTGTACCTTTTATTTGTATCATTGGGGTCACAGCTTGCCTCAGCAGGGTTGATGTGCCTTCTTCAACCTTCTCTCTTGGCGCAGCTCTAATACACCAGGTTACTTGCTAAATTTCTGTCCTTTAACTCTCCTTCTGGATGGGAGGCTCTGTGGAAAGCTGGCTTTAGTCAGCCATCTCGCCTCCACTCAAGCCAGTGAAGTGGTTTTTATCAAAAAGTTCCAGGTCGATTGGGTTAGAGGTTGTGAAGCCAAGTTGAAGTTGGCCTGGACAGCGTGTTATTGATTCTGAACAATGCAGACAGCCTAAGTGTGAGTCCTGCTTTAGTCTGTGCAAGAATCATCTGCATCAACAGATATCCCGCAACAGAATCACTTGGAGGTACAGAAGCTGAAGCACAGAGAGGTTATGAAGCTTGCCCAGGATCACACAGTCTGGAAGAGCTGCCCTAGAGTCCATGTTCTTATCACTCAATATGTTCTTTGGGAAACATGAGAGCCAAGAGAAGTCACCACACCTGTCAGTGTAAGACAGAAACATTTAGTCCTTCGCTGGGAGATGGAGGCAAAGCTAACCCTTCGGTTCTTCTTTACCTGTGTTGGAGCCATCATAGCAACAGTCCCTTTATCCTATAAATAATGATCAACTGAACCAAAATGTACATAAACCAGATGGAATCACCCACCAAGAGAAGAAAAGCATCAAAAATACATAATGCGATTACGGCAATGAGGGATCATGCAGAAATTTAGAGGCTACAACTCTGCATCCTTATAACTTCATAACCTTGCCCTATACTCCTAATCTCTCTGTGTTGGGGATCTGTAAGTATAGTCATATTGGTGTAAAGAAAGACAAATACAGTAGAACCTCCATACTTAACCTCCTTAAGTTGACCAAGCTTCACAGACAGGACACACACCACAAGTATGTGTCAGTACAGTAGACCTAGTTCCTTACGTTCACCACTTCCGTATGTTGAACAGTTTGTTACAGTTCCTTAGGTGGTCAACTTACAAAGGTTCCACTGTATATTCTTAGGTAACTGGCCCTAAAGTTGATCACCTTCTGATGGAAACACAGAGATTCCCCAGAGGGACACTGTACATTTTTGGGGGGGACTGATGACACAATTTAAAATGTTGTACGAAGGCAGTAGATGAACTAATACATGCCCACACAAGATAAAAACTCAATTTAATTCAAGTTAGGGGAGAGGGGAGGAGGGAAGGGGATTGGTGTGCTCCTACCTAATGGACATAATATAAGGGTATAGGGCACACCTCTTGTGTACAGGACATGACAGGGACCTTATCAACAAATGCAAACATTGTAACCTAATCATTTGTACCCCATATAGATCTGAAATAAAAATAAAGAAATAAAATGTTAAAAAAAAAAAGTTCCAAAACAATAAATTCTGACATGTATGCAGAGAGATAAGAATACTCACATACTGTTGGTGGAACTGCACATTAATACAACCTCTATAGAAAGTAGTATGGAGGCTCGGCGCCTGTGGCTCAAGTGGCTAAGGCGCCAGCCACATACACCTGAGCTGGAGGGTTCGAATCCAGCCTGGGCCTGCTAAACAATAATGACGGCTGCAACCAAAAAATAGCCGGGTGTTGTGGCAGGCACCTGTAGTCCCAGCTACTTGGGAAGTGGAGGCAGGAGAATCGCTTGAGCCCAGGAGTTTGATGTTGCTGTGAGCTGTGATGCCACAGCACTCTACCCAGGGTAACAGCCTGAGGCTCTGTCTCCAAAAAAAAAAA
Source organism: Loris lydekkerianus (assembly GCA_963574355.1). Taxonomy (NCBI): domain Eukaryota; kingdom Metazoa; phylum Chordata; class Mammalia; order Primates; family Lorisidae; genus Loris; species Loris lydekkerianus. Next base: position 79,422 of record CAUYPK010036976.1, on the reverse strand, counting down.
AAAGAAAGTAGTATGGAGAAACCTCAAATAACTAAAAGTAGACCTATAATTTGATCCAGAAATCCCACTATGGGGTATTTACCCAAAAGGAAAAAAAATAATAATGATATATTATTTAAAAAAAAAAAAAAAAAAAAGACACCTGAACTCAAATGTTTATTGCAGCATAATTCACAATTGCAAAGATGTAGATACAACCCAAGTGCCTATAAATACATGAGTAGATTAATAAAATGTGGCATATATATACCATAGAGTACTACCCAGCCATAAAAAAGTGGTGAGCTAATAAATCTTATAGTAACTTGAGTGGAACTGGAGACCATTCTTCTAAGTGAATTACCCCAAGAACAGAAAGAGGAACACCACACATACTCACTGTTAAATCACAACTAATAAATCAACACTTATGACTATATATGGAAATAACACTCATGAGAAATTAAGCAGGTGAAAGTGGGGAGGCAGGGCTGGGTAAACTCACACCTAACGGATACAGTGCACACTATCTGACTTTGACACAAACTATACAAAAGCAATTTATATAACCAAAATATTTGTACCCCCATAATCTGAAAAAAAGTCTCTTTTCAAAATATATTAGAATATCAATACATTTGGAACATCACTCAAACTGTTCTATGCTTTGAAGAAAGCTACTCTAGTATCCTAACTATTCACAAATAGAAACTAGTTTCACCACAAACAAACTAAAAATAGATTTAGTCCCAAATTTCAACTAGCTAAATTATCAAATTTTGGAAGACAAAAGCAGTGTTTCTCTGCATATGTTAGTTAGAGCACAAGCCTTTTTGTTATTCTGACAAAATTTGATCAAATAAGTTTGGGAAACACATGCCATGCCCCACCATTAGTGTGTCAATGCCCATTAGCAATGTAATGTCTACAGGTCTTACAGCAAAGAGACAGGTTCAATTTTATCTCAGTGCTTCCCAATCTCATTTAGTGCGAGATCCCCTTTTTTGTTTTAACACAATGGCTACTGACATCTCACAGGATACACATTACATTAGAAATGCTAATACAATTATAGCTGATGACTTTGGTTTTAAATGTGTTGACTTCACATATGGTTTTCTGCATTGGATACTTTAAATCCTCTACTGAACGGAAGCCGTGGTTGAATAAACTGTATTCTTCATTAAGTATCTCGAATGATTGAAGAATACAAACTTAGAATTTTTGTGAATTACTATTGGCTATTAAAGTGGCTTTTTAATGAAAGTGGATATTGCACCCAAGAATTCAAGTAGGCAAATGTACTAAACACACACACAATTATATTTTTCACCAAGCCATACAGCTGTTGGCTGGATTATTCCTGAGCCAAAAGTATGAGCTACTTTTAAAAGTCGTAGTTGGGAACTGATTTTGGAATGAGTTTCTGGGGACTCCATGAATCATGCTTGCATGATTTTCAGGTAGTATAATTTTGATGTGGGCAGAGTAATGCTGAATGTTTTTTTGCTCTACATTTTGGAACAGATTCTGCTGAGGAACATCCTTTTTAGCTTTCTGAATCACCTTAATAACTTTTTAGAATATAAGAAAAATTCCAAAGGTATCACAATAAGAATACATAGTATTTACTTAAAAACAAGTGTAGAAGGAGGTACCTTTTATCTAATTCTTTGTGATTGAAAATTCTACCTCCTCTTGACAGGTTTACCCTTCCTCTCTGTCAGATGCCTTGTGACATCCGATCCAATATGACAGCTCTTCTTCGTGATGTTTAACATAATGTACAAAAATCTAAGTAAAATTTTCTCTAAGTAATGAATGTTTACAGGAAAAAGGTGAAAATGGGGGAGGGCTGCTTGCTACATCCTTCCATCTCCAGCTCCTTCTCTGAAATCACTTGCAGGAAATGTCTTTTTTTTTTTTTTTTTGAGACAGTCTCAAGCTGTCACCCTGGGTAGAGTGCTGTGGCGTCATAGCTCATAGTAACTTCCAACTCTTTGGCTCAAGCGATCCTCTTGCCGCAGTTTTTCTATTTCTAGTAGAGACAGGGTCTTGCTTTTGCTCAGCTGGTCTCAAACTCTCCAGCTCAAGTAATCCACCCACCTTGACCTCCCGGAGTGCTAGGATTATAGGCATTAGCTACTCAGACCGGCCAGGAAATGTCTTATTTCTAAAAATAATTAGCAGCATCTTAACATAAATTCTTTTTCATAAAAAGATCTGTAGAAAGCCAATTTTTTTGCCTATGTTCCTGGGGACATTCCAGAAGAATGTCTTCTCTTTTAAGCTGTATATAATAACATAGGTTATAGTCCCTGTTAAAGTGTAGGGTGACTCCAACTGTCCTGGTCTTCATTTGCTTAGGACTAAGAGGCAGGGCATTCCTAGACATGACTAAAATACAAAATTCCTGGCAAGTTGGAATGAGTTGATCATTCTAATGAATAAAATGAATATGGAATTATCCAGAAGGCTTACTTATACAGATTGTGCTATTTAGATGCAAAGTTTGGAATTCCTATGCCTGGCTGGCCCATGCCTGCAATCCCAGCACACTGGGAAGCCAATGTGGGAGGGACAATTGCCTAAGCTCAGGAGTTCCAGACCAGCCTGAGCAAAGAGAGTCTCTGTCTCTACTAAAAATAGAAAAATTAGCCAGGTGTCATTTCAGGCACCTGTAGTCCCAACTATTAGTGTGGCTGAGACAGGAGGATTGCTTGAGCCAAGGAGTTTTGAGGTTGCTGTGAGCTGGGCTGACACCAAGGCACTCTAGACTTAGTCTCAAAAAAAAAGAAATAAAATAGAAAAGAAAGAAATTTGTATGCCTTGTTCTTGAAGGGAGATAGTACCTGAATTTGTGTTGGACTATTCGGAAGAGGCCAGATAAAATACAGGAAGTGTGGGAACTCTAAGACAACTGGAGATATGTAATTGCTAAAAGGGATGCTTTTATCAGACAGATGATTACTTGGAAAACTAAAAGAAAAATAATCAAAACAGTACCTTTTAGTGACATTTCACTTTATAAACAAGGGAGAGAATGAATTATTAACATGGAGTTTTGTTTTAAATTTTAGTACTGTTTTCCCAACAATGATATAGGAATTTTGGTCTAGAGTCGCTAGTGTAACACAGAGCTGGGTTGCTTTGGCACTGATAATATCCTAACTCTATTTTTAGATGTCTCTGAGACACCATCTATGGCAGTGTTTTAAAATGTATTCAATGTACCACTTCCAACAAAATGACCCCGGGTGCTTGTTAAAAATGTAGCCATTCTTCAGACATATAGAATCAGAACCACTTAGGCTGGAGCCTGGGAAGATGCATTTTGATAAGCTCTTCAGATGATTCTTTTATACAACTACCAGTTACACCAGATACTGGCTTTTGTTTTGCTTTGTTTTTGACTCCATGTAATGTTTGCAAGTCTTATTTTCAATTTTTATTAGTTATGAAAATATTATGACTTACACTAAGGTGAATTTTCAGAGGAGAAAAAGCCTTTAATCTATCCAATAATTTATTTTATGATGTCCTTTCTAATATTTGTCCATATACACATACAATTTTCTTATGATTATAATCACAACACAGGCACAATTTTGCACTTCTCAATATTTTATCTTGAGTTGTTTATCATTCTCTCTGCCTTCCTAAATGATCACATTTCATGGGTTTGTATAACATTGCTATAGGCATATATGCCATAATTAATCCTATGAAAGGCTGGAATTGTAGTTTCTTCCAAATTGGTTTCAGTAATTTGTCCTTATAAATTTCAATGATGAGATCTCAGTGAGCTCTCTTACTGACCGACCAGGAGGGGTTTTCTCTCAGCAGCCATTATTCCAGCAACATGAAGAATTTTTATGACAGAATTTTTATGACAGAATTGTGCTGTGGTCATTTTAGATCTGTGCACTAAATAGCTAGAACAAGCAGACCCATCCCAGGAGGACTCTGGATTGCAATACAAAGGATGCTGAATGGAGCATGTGGACAGAGAAATGCCATGTGGCAGCCCTCCCTGCCAGTGGGGGGCACCATACACACTAGTTCTCCTTTCTGCAGTCTGTGATTTCTCCTGCCTCGTGCTTTGTACACTTCAGGTATCAACATAGAGATCTGCTGGCTCTCTTGCAATGTCTGCTCTCCTTTTCTTTTTTGGTAACATAACTCTAAATTTTTAGCTATGTATATGACCATTCTAAATAAAGATTTTGTGTTATCTCTCGAAGCAGGGTGTGACTAAGTACCTACATTCTGGTAGTAACCTATCATGTGCAATTTCCCTAAAATATCCTTAGGCCTGGCACAGTGGCTGATGCCTATATTCCTAGCAATCTGGGAAGCTGAGGCAGGAGGATTGCTTGAGCTTAGGAGTTTAAGACCAGCTTGTGTAAGAGCAAGACCCTGTCTCTAGTAAAACTAGAAAAACTAGCCAGACATTATAGAAGGCACCTATAGTCCCAGCTATTCAGGAGGATGACTTGAGTCCAAGAATTTGAGGTATAAAGCCAGGGCACTCTACCCAGGGTGACAGAGTGAGACTCTTGTCTCAACAAAACAAAACATATAAATATAAATATATATATATATATAAATATATATAAATATATAAATAAATATATATATATATATATATATATGGCTTGGCTCCTATAGCTTAGTGAGTAGAGTGCTGCCAACATACACTGAGGCTGGTGGGTTCAAGCCCAGCTCGGGCCAGCTAAACAACAACAACTGCAACCAAAAAATAGCTGGGTGTTGTGGCAGGTGCCTATAGTCCTAGCTACTCGGGAGGCTGAGGCAAGAGAACCAAAGGGTTGAAGTTGCTGTGAGCTGTGATGCTATGGCACTCTACCAAGGGCAACATAGTGAGATGCTGTCTCAAAAAAAAAAAAAAGTGTATATATATGTATATATATGTGTGTGTGTGTGTGTGTGTGTTTACATAAAAAATATGTATATACATATATAAAATAAAATATGTATATACATAAAATATATGTATACATAACATATACATAAAATATGTATAAAATGTATATACATAAAATATGTATATATACATATATAAAATATATATATATAAATATATAAAAAAATATAAATATATATTAAAAAGTCCTCTCTTTAAGGGAGGACTTATGCTCTTCTTTGCCCCTTTGTCCTTCTTGCTGACAGGAATGTGGCAGAGATGGCTGGCATCTGAGCTACCATGTTGGACCACATAGGCTCTATGCTGAAGAAGGTAGAAACATAAGAGAAGAGCACCATACCAGTGTTGGTTTACTTTCCTCAAGACTTTTATATGAGAGAAAAATAAATCTTTATTTAGCTTAATCCACTATAACTTTGTGTTCTCTGTCATACGCAGCTGAATCAAATTCTAAGTAACCCAGAATTCTTCCCCTCCTGAAAGGGTTCTTGAACCCTCAAAGACTAAGATAATTATTCCTACTTTATGTTACCATAGCACCTTTGTTTATATCTCCTGCTAGATTCTAAGCTCCTTGGGGGCCAACAAGAACCAATGTCTTCTCCTAGAAACCAAAAAAATAAATACATGTTGGCCAACAAAAGAACAGATGCAGCCCTGCATTCTCAGTGCACTGACTAATAGAATTTGCAGGCTGGCTGACTAACAGTGCATCTCTTGTCTCATTGCCCATGTGAATTACTAGGAGACTTAAAAAAAAAAAAAAAAAAAAAGCAACACTCAGGATCTCTAGAATTTGAATACTATCTAATAGGAACTAGGAGACTATACCTTTTAAAGGCTTCCAGGTAATTTTGAAAAAGCCATTTGGAGCTATAAGATAGCATCAGGATTTTCCTCTTGCTGGCATCCCATTTTCCTTTATTCTCTCTTCTCTATGTTACTTTATGAGCTAATAGTTCAATGCCTTTCCAAGTTCAAGCCTGAGCCAATGGCTAACTCTCTTTCAGAGTGGTTCCCAAGACATAGATAAAAGGGTGGACAGATATTAGATAGCAACCTTCCTAGAAGGGTTTTTGCACTAATAAAGTATAAGCATAGAAATAATGTCATTTCTTCAAAGCACTCATTGTCATCTTCAATTGTCTTATTTATGTTTCCTTGTTCATATTACCCCTCACCAACTCCTACTGCTAGAAACTCCAAGAGAATAGAAGCATTATGTTTCTTGCTTGATGTGTTATCCCTAACACTTAGCACTGTGCCAACTATGTCATAGACACTCAATAAAACATTTGTTGAATTAATTCAACAAATTGTTGATGATCTACTATGTGCCACTATATCTGATAGTTCATGTGATTATCTCACTCAGTCTTCATAACAAGCTTATAAAAAAGTGTCAACATCTTTATTTAACCAATGAAAAAACTGAATATGTGAAGTGACTTTTCCAAGGCCTCCCAGAAAGAGATGGAAGACTTAAGAAATGAACTCAAGTCTGTCTGCTCCACCCTGTCATCCTTGCTGACAAATCCCTTATTCCTTGCTGGAGTAGGATCCACCTCTGAAACACTGGAACTCTCAGATTTGATCCTTTCTTCCTCGGAAAAGGACACCCTGACTGGATGCCTCCCAGCAAATGATGGAAGACTTAAGAAATGAACTCAAGTCTGTCTGCTCCACCCTGTCATCCTTGCTGACAAATCCCTTATTCCTTGCTGGAGTAGGATCCACCTCTGAAACACTGGAACTCCCAGATTTGATCCTTTCTTCCTTGGAAAAGGACACCCTGACTGGATCCTGAACTGGCTTAGGATGGAAGAAAACAGAAAAGGTAGTTGCAAGATTAACAAGTTCACCAACACGTCCCTACCTGCCAGAGCACAATGGAAGACCCTACTACATTCTTCCTCTACTTGTGATAACCACCTCCCATTCCTACTTGTTACTTTGGGGTATCCTTTAGTTCTGGTATCGCTGGTCCCAACAGTACCCCCGGTCATCATGACTGGTGCAAGGTAGGGTGACCTACCCAGAAGGCCAGTCAGATTTTACAAGGCTCTTTCAAAGTGGGCATGCTGAGACAAATTTGCTTTCTTCATGGAAAATGGATTCTCTAAGTTAGGAGCTGCTTGTGGCCATGTTCCCTGTAGTTTGGGGAAAACCTATTTTTTGTAGGCGCCAATAATGTCAACACAGAGGCAGAGATGGGAAGACAGAGAGAGAACCCTGAGATTGTTTGAGTCTTTGGTTCCATTCATCCCAAGCCTTGTCTACGTTGGTTCTCGAGCCAGTTAGCTAGTGGAAAGATTTTGTGTGTGTGTGTGTGTGCTTGTGGTGGTGGGTTTTGTTTTGTTGGGTTTTTTTTTTTCCAAATCAGTCTGGGAAAACATGAGACACATAAAAAAATCTCCTCATGTGGTGCAAGGAGCCAGCCAATTTCTTGAATCCCAGTGAATGCTTTTCATACTGCAATGTTTCCCCTTCCGGTGCACAGCATAGTGTTTAAGAATATCTATCAGCTTTGGGATTTAAGAAAGACTCCTGGTTCCATCACTTTTGGACCTATGTGACATTGAGCCAGTAATGTCACCTCTCTGAACCTTGGTTTCTTCTTCTGTACAATGAGAACAATGAGGCTGGCATGGTGGCTCACACCTATAATCCAAGCACTCTGGGAGGCTGAAGCAGGAGGTTCCCTTGAATTCAGAAGTTCAAGACCAGCCTGAGCAAGGCGAGGCCCCATCTCTACCAAAAATAGAAAAACTAGCTGGGTATTGTGGCAGACATCTGTAGTCCCAGCTACTTAGGAGACTGAGGCAGGAGGACCATTTGAACCTGAGAATTTGAGGTTGCTGTGAACTAGGTTAATGCCATGGCACTCTAGCCCAGGTGAGACTCTGTCTCAAAAAAAAAGAAAGAGAGAATAATACTAATACTAATTGTACACACCTCATAGGATTGCTATGGAGGATTAATTATTACACACTGCATTGGGTGCATATAAATACAAATGTGTTTGCCATTATTATTAGCAACAGTTGTGCCCTGATGTTTCCCTCCTGTGTTATTAGCAAAAGCTCAATGCATTCCCTCTCTGCTCTGCTTTACATGTCTCTGGGACACCCATTTGGAATCCTCCAAGCTGTTAAAATAAGGCCAACCTTGAAAAAAATAATTGGAAGAAAAATAAGTGTGTCCTTCCACAGTGTTTAGCTTCTCTCGCTCCTTAGATGTGATGGTACTATTTTCACGAGGATACTAGCCACTACCACTTCCTCAAATTTGGACAAAGCCTTTCAGAGAACACTTTGCTTTCTCCTTTGAGCTTCATCAAAAACAACAAGCAAAAAGGTGAGGAAACTATGGCCCAGCCAAGCACAATTGACTTGTCCAACATCAAACAGCTCCTCTTTGCTGGAAGAGCAGAACCATGTCAGCCAGAGCAAGGTAACCCCACCTAGCTTCAACCTGGAGTGTCACACTCTCAAATGGTGCTAGCTCATGACAGTCAGTATCACAAGTTAACTTCTGACTCCAAAGTGCTGATGAATCCAGAGTCACATATCACTTGCAAAGGCTCTTACTGAGACGGCAACAGGTCCAGGTACCCAGGTAGAAGCAACTTGAGCACAGGTCTTCTGCTCCTGATGCCTGAGTTTTGTCTGAACCACACCTGTAACAAATAGACAGAGATTGAAGGAGAATCTGAAGTAGATAAAGATGCTGAATATAAACAAAGATGACAAGAAAGGGAACCAATTCAGGACACTGAATTCTGTTTCCCTGAGAGTCAGTCTTCGTAATGGTCCAGCCTTGTTTAGCTTATCAAGCCAGGATGCAGCAAAAGCCCTGGGATGCACTCACTCCATCAGGAACAAGTCTGAACAAGCTGGAGACTGGCCATCAGATAACCAGGCATTCTGACAGTTCAGCTCTGGCCACTGACCAAATGTAAATTGAGAGCTCCAAGTCATCCATCATGCTTTAGCCATGCGGGAGGTTAATGCCCTATCTTTTAAAAGCACACAAAGGGCCGTTTGAGTCGGAAAGTCCCACCAAATCCTGCTGAAACACACAGCCCACATTCGGATCATCTTTCTGAACAGTGTCTTGGTTTGGAAGGCACAGCTGTTGCTAAGATCCCTGAATGCAGCCTGCTGTTCTCTGTGGAGGCCATGGTAGATTATTGTGGTTAAGCTGCATGGCAGTGACGCCCTCCAGAATGCCCTTGCCTCCAAATAGCCAAGCCACTGAGAGGCAGATGCTGGTTTTTGCAAAAGAATCCATATTGGCCTGCCAGTGGGCAAAGCTGAACATTGGTTTGAACTTAACACAAGATTTTAGGAACATCCTTACCCTTCTGTGGGCCTTTCTGTTGAGTCAAGTCGGGAGTAGGCTCTACTTCATACTGGAACGTCTACTAAGGAAGGTGCACTTATCACTTCTGCCCTCTAGGAAAATAACTATAAAAGTGGCCTTCTTACAAATGACCCTACAAGTGCAGTGTTTAGAGAATACCATGAGACATGGGCTGACGACATAGCCAGAATTAGGGTTTTAGGCCTGAAACAGCTGTGGCTTTCAAGTTGTTTCAGGTTGAAGAAATTGAAACAACAGCTGCAGATTTATCCCTTGTCCTGGGGATAGGAGGTGATAGGTGCAAATACAATTGAGACAACTGTCATGGCCATTTTCTCCTTCAGTAAATCTCATGTTAAGTCTTGGGTCTGCAAGGTGAGATTAGTGATCCAGTGCAAACCAACCAAAAAAAAATGAATATGTGGAGTTAGGCACCTCCCAACCACTATAAATTTCCAAATTCAGATTAATGTTTTTGCTTAAAGATGTCCTAGACTCACAGAGTTGTATGACACCTTTAAGTGACCACATCTGCATATACATATGGGAACTGCATGGCCCTTCTGTGTTGTTCCTTATTTTCATGTCCACCTGGACACTGTTAGCTACAGAGTTCTTACTTCCTGAAAGCAGACATTCCTTTGTCATCACAGAGGTGGTCCAGGCAGTCCCTAGCAATGACACAGAGCTAGCCCTCAAGATAAAGGTAATTGGCCATCTCTGACCTAGCCCATCCCTGGCATTTGATGGATAGAAAGCTGAAGGTCAGAGATGGGAAGAACTTGGTCAATGTCACATAGGAATTACTGCATTTGTGGGAAGGGAACTAAAGGGCCTAGAATTCTTAGAAATGTCAAGTAAAAACTAAGTTTTTAAAAGTACTTTAAAAAATGAAGTACTTTACCTATTGTACTGTATTTGTTCTGTCTTCTAGATGGTTCAAATTTTGTTTTTCCTAATTTTTTGTCTTTTTCTTATATAAAAGCAATACTTCTCTACAGAAATACAAGTAAATGATTCTAATTGAAGCAGCAGAGACAGACAGAAAGAAAGAAACAGGAATGAATGAAACCAGAAAACCCACTCAAAAGCTCCACTCACACACAAAACCGTTGTTAAGTCATGGTCTATAGACCTTTTCTTTCTTTCTTCTTTTTTTTTTTTCCTTTTGCAGTTTTTGGCCAAGGCCTGGTTTGAACCTGCCACCTCCACTATATGGGGCTGGTGCCCTACTCCTTTGAGCCACAGACGCCACCCTATAGACTTTTTCTATAAACGTGTATTGGTATCTATGTATCAGATTTTTATATGGAAATAATTCAAGCTTCCCTGGTAGTGTGTCTGATTACTGTAAATCCTTAATAAAAATACTATTTCTAAAAATAAAACACTATTTATGGGAAAAGGGGGAAGGGACTAAAGAAAGGTTGCTTAATGTGTATAAACACACAGAAGGAGTAAATTCTAGTGTTCAATAGCATAGTATGGTGACTATAGTTAATAATAATTTATTGTATATTTTAAAATAGCTAGAAAAGAAGATTTTAAATGTTCTCAATATACAGAAATGAGAAATGTTTGAGGTGATATCTACAAGTTGACCACTATAACAAACTGACCAACATACAGAGGTGGTCAACAAAACAACAAGGCCTACAACACTGATATGTACATGTGGTTCATGTCCTGTCTATGAAAATCAGGTTCACTTAAGGAGGTGGTCAGTGTAGGGAGGTGGTCAACTATGGAGGTTAAACTGTAGTTTTATTTGATCACTATATATTTTATGCATGTACCAAAATATCATATGTACCCCCCCATAAATATACAATGGTTATGAATCAAAAAGCACTACATCCTGCACTCAGATGTTTATAGCAGCACAATTCACAAACGCAAAGACATGGAAACAACCAAAGGGCCCACCAATACATGAATGGATTAATAAAATGTAGTACATGCATTCTACTCAGTCATAAAAAATGGTGAACTAGTATCTTTTTGGATAACCTGGAGGGACCTGGAAACCATTTTTCTAAGTGAAATATCACAAGAATGGAGAAACAAACAAAACATGTACTCAATACCAAATTGGAACTAATCGCTCAATACTTAAGTGCACAAATCGAGGTAAATCTCAATGAAAATCAAGCTGGGGGCGGCACCTGTGGCTCAAAGGAGTAGGGCGTCGGCCCCATATGTCAGAGGTGGTGGGTTCAAACCCAGCCCTGGCCAAAAAAAAAAAAAAAAAAGCTGGGAGGAGGATGGGTAAATTCACACTTACTGAGTACAATGCATACTATATTTATGTGTAAAACTTTGATTCAATCTGTAAAAAAATAAAGTATGTAAATAAAACATACCCCCAAACATTCTGAAATAAATTTTAAAAAAGAAAGAAAACCAACTCCCCTCCCAAAATAACAAACTGCTACAAATGTGATACTCTTGAAGTGGACCCATACTTTATATATTGTTTTGTGACCTGCTTCTTATAAATGTTCATAAATTAGAAAGTTTAAATATTCATTTAACGCCCATCAACTCAGGAATGGATTAACAAGCTGTGGTATATGTATACCATGGAATACTGTTCAGCCATAAACAAGATGGAGACTCTACATCTTTTGTACTAACCTGGATGGAATTGAAACACAATTTTTTTTTTTTGGACACAGAGTCTCACTTTGTCTCCCTTGGTAGAGTGCCATAGCATCATAGCTCACAGCAACCTCAAACTCTTACACTCAAGTAATTCTCTTGTCTTAGCCTCCCGAGTAGTTGGGAATACAGGTGCCCACCACGATGCCTGGCTATTTTTTAGAGATGGGGATCTCACTCTGGCTCAGACTGGTCTTGAATCTGTGAGCTCAGGCGATCTACCCACCTCTACCCACCTCAGCCTCCCAGAGTGCTAGGATTACAGGCATGAGCCACTGTGCCCAGCCTATGAAACACATTCTTCTCAGTAAAGCAATACAAGAATGGAAAAGCAAATATCCAATGTACCCAATACTAATATGAAGCCAACAGACGATCTAATTCATTCCCACATAGAAGTAAAACGCAATTCAACTCAAGCTAGAGGGAGGAGAAATAAGGCACAATGCAGGGGTGCATGACACCCCTTTTGGGTGCAGAACACCACTACAAGGAGGACTCTATCTAACAAATTCAAATATTGTGATCTGTTTGTTTATACCCTCACATTAACCTGAAATAAAATAAATAAATATGCATTTAACTTCTGTTGTTAGACATTTAGACTGTTTTGCTACTTTACGTAATCTCCAAGCTAAATCTTTGATCACCAACTTAATTGTTTTCTTAAGAAAATTTCTAGCAGGAAATCTGGGTCAAAGGGCAAACACATTTTAAGGACTTTTGACACATATCGACAAGTTGCTCTTCAATAAATCTCAAAGCCAAGGGCCAGCAGTATGTGAAAAATGAAAGTAAAAATTTTTTAGCAGCTTCTACAACACAGGGATTATCACTATTGTTGTTCTTTCATTCTCTAATCTGTATGCTTTGTGTAACTAGACGGAGTGTAGGATTCTCAAAGGCTAGGAGGTATAAGTGAATGCATAGCAACAACAACATCAACAATAATAATGAATTTGCTGAAATTTTGGCAAATTTTCAAGTGACAGATGCCAGGCTTTAGAAGTACCACAGCCCATTTTGTAGAGGAAAATCAGAAGGGTTGAGAAACCTACCTGCTGCTTGGGTAAGTCTGACAAGAACCTGCAAGATAACTCCTTTGCTGTGCTGTCTTCATGCAATCAGTGCAATTAATAATAATACATAGGCTGATTTATTAACTTTTTTTCTGGTAGAACAGACACCAGTCACTCAGAAGAAAGCAGCCATAAAAATGGGTTAAAAATGCAGCTGAGTTCTCCCAGTCAGTCCTGACTTGAATCATCCCAAAGGATTTCAGCAATGTTAAGCTGGGTCTGAGGGTTTGACCTTAGGTAGTATTTTTATTAAGGATTTCTTATGACTGAGAACTCTAAGAAGGAAGCTGGAATTATTCTGTACAAAAATACAGCCATCTAAGATTTTCAGTGGCATTTCCTTTTTATAGTCTTTGGTGCTAATAATAGCCCCAAACTCCTCAACCCAACTTTCCAGTTTTTTAAAAGAACAGTACTTCTGAGAATGTCTGATGCCATGAATGGCAGGATTTATTCTGTGCAGTTTCCTGTGGCTTCACTGAAAGAGAAGGGAAGGGACTTGCCCTCCATGTGCCATGAGACTGGAAGCCTAAGGCAGTAGGAACAGGTGAGGCGGGAGGAGGAGTGAGGACACCAGGTTTATGATGAAGACCTCAGGACCAAGTCAGACGATCTGTCCTGGGTGCCAGCCCCTTTTTCTATATTGTCATTCTTTCTGCAGCCCTGCCCCTGCCAGGCCAACACTCCATTTCTAACAGGAGACCCAAGAAGTGATTGGCTAACCTCTGAAGGACATGCATGAAAGGTCTTGGCAGAGCAGAGTGTGATTTTTACAAAGGAATCTGTTCCCTGAAGGTGTCTTGTTCTTTCTTACTCCCATGTTTTTGCCACAGCGTATCTGTCTACCCATTCAGGCCCCCTTCCTGATACAATTCACCATGTTTAAAAACTTTTTTTTTTCTTCCTAGCACTCTGAGAGGCCAAGATGTGAGGATCACTTGAGCTCACAGGCTCAAGATCAGCCTGAGAAAGAGCAAGACCCCATTTCCAAAAAAAAAATAGCTGGGCACTGTGGCAGGTGCCTGTAGTCCCAGCTACTTGGGAGGCTGAGACAACAGGATCTTGTAAGCCAAACAGTTTGAGGTTGGTGTGAGCTATGACACCACCACACTCTACTGAGGGCAACAAAGGGAGACTCTGTCTCAAAACAAAACAAAACAAACAAACCCCACCCTTTTTTTGTGACAGAGTCTCAAGCTGTTGCCCTGGGTAGAGTGCCGTGATGTCAAAGCTTGCAGCAACCTCCAATTCTAGGGGGGATCAAGCGATCCTCTTGCCTCAGATTTTCTAATTTTAGTAGAGACAAGGTCTTGCTTTTGATCAGGCTGGTCTTGAACTCATGAGTTCAAGCTATCCACCCTCCTTGGCCTCCCAGAGTGCTAGGATTATAAGCGTGAGCCACAGCTCCCAGCCTAGGCTATTATTATCATTATTACTATTATTAATATTTTTGGAGACAGAATCTCACTTTGTCACCTTCCATAGAGTGCTGTGCGTGGCCTCATAGCTCACAGCAACCTCAAACTCTTGGGCTTACACGATTCTTTTGCCTCAGTCTCCCAAGTAGCTGGGACTACAGGTGCCAGCCTCAATGCCTGGCTATTTTTTTGTTTTTTATAGTTTATATACTTTGGCTCAGGCTGGTCTGAAACATGTGAGCTCAGGCAATCCACCCCCCTTGGCCTCCCAGAGTCCTCGGATTATAGGCATGTGCCACCGTGCCCAACCTCCTTTTTTTTTTTTTTTGAGACAGGGTCTTGCTCTGCTTCCTGGGCTGGAGTACACAGGAGCAATCACAGGTCACAGCAACCTCAAACTCCTGTGCTCGTGATTATCCTGCCTCAGCCTGCCAAGTAGCTGAGGATACAGGTGCCACCACCACACCTGGCTTATTTTTCTATTTTGTGTAAAGATGGGGTCTCCCTATGTTACTCAGGCTGGTCTCGAACTCCTAGCCTCAAGTCATCCTTCTGCCTCAGCCTCCCCAAATGCTAGGATTACAGGCATGAGTTACAGTGTTGGTGCCACCCCTCCCCCCCTTTTTATATGTATACTCAGTTTTCTGGTACCATTTGATTCGTTCATTATTTTTCTATTGACTTATCTAGGCATTTCTGGCAAATATCAACTGACCACATATGACTTACTTCTGGTTTTGCTACTCACTAGCTTTGGACCTTGGATAAACATGTAGCATCTCTGAGACTCCATTTTCTCACCTGTAAAATGGGATAATAGTACCTAACATGTCAAAGCTTTGCCACCATTCTTGGCACAGTCCCTACTGTGAACTGTTACTACTCCTGATCTGAATGCTAATATCAATTATTTTTAAAAAGCTATTTTCCATTTACAAGGCACTTTCAACTATATCATTTGCTATGGTCTTGTCCTGATCTTCCTTCTCAGGCTAAAAATCTGATCTGTACTCAGCAGGTATTGTGGGTGGAAGTGTAATTTTCCCGAGGGCAGGGGCTGTGTTTCACTCTTCTCTGTATTCTCTCCCACAACCTACCTGGTGCCTGGATGCAATTTCTACAGGCTCAATGTTCATGTGTTTTCATTTAGGGGCCAAGAATTTGTCTTAATTCTTCTTAAAATGAATTATCTTCCCAGTCAGTTGTCTCCTTTTGTCTTTCTGTCTGCAAAGATCTCATTGGTGCTGACTCAACTTCACTGAGGCTCACAGCCACACTCCCTGCCCAGCTTACTTCCATCCTCCCTGTGTTTTCCAACACCCTCACACGCATTATACCTAAAGCCACACTCATCAGCAGTATCTGAGTCAAAGCTCCTTTGGTTGCAAGAAGCAGAAACTCACTCAAGTTAACTCAAGTAAAAAAAACAGTATTTTTTGAAAAGCTCTGGGGAGTCTTACACCAAGGACGGGTTGGGGTGTAGCTGGGGCTTGCAGGATGGCTTGCTCAGGACTAGAGTGACCAAGGAGAGCTTCACAGATTAATGGCATTTGAAATGAAGTCTAGCTGTATATAAAAAGGTGAGCATGGTATGAAAGGTCTTTTCCAGTGGATAGTACTGCTTGTATAAAGACAAGAAAGAAATGTGCAAATCATGCTCAAATATTGCTTGGCACTGTGGTTATATAAGTGGCTTACTTAAGATGAGCCACTTCAATGGCTCACACCTGTAATCCTAGAATTCTGAGAGGCTGAGGCAGGTATATTGCTTTAGCTCAGGAGTTTGAGACCACCCTGAGCAAGAGCATGACCTGTCTCTACTTAAAATAGAAAAACTAGCTAGGCATTGCCTGTAGTCTCAGCTACTCAGGAGGCTGAGGCAGGAGGATTGCTTGAAACCAAGAGTTTGAGGTTGCTGTGAGCTGTGATGATGCCATGGCACTCTATACCTGACAGAGTGAGACTATGTCTAAAAAAAAAAAAAAAAAAAAAAAAAAAAATAGAAGAAAAAGAAGAAGGCAGAAGGCAGCCCATCTTCTTAACTGGATGATGAATATGAACTTGATCTTATATTTCTTCACATTGCCTTATAAGAAAACAATAAAGATTATTACTATCATCATCATCATCACCACTATCACTACAACTGCTCATGAAACATTCATAATGTGCCGAGTACAGTGCTAAATTCTTTAATATATTTTTTTCTAATCCCCAAGAGCACCTTTGAAATTTTACAGCTGAGGAATTAGAGGATCAGAGAGGTGCGCGCTTTAACTTGACCAAAGTGATTAATTAAAAGGCACAAGGATGAGACTGGAAACAAACCCAACCCTGCCTGTTCCTAAAATTCCTTGATTTGACTCTGCTTATTTGTTGAATAAAAAAGGCTCCATGTGATTCGTATTGGAAATTTCCCCACAGTCATCTGTAACTACTAAATTTTAATAGTTCCCAAACTGATTAAACTTAATGATGACTTTGTCTATCACAAAGGTTTCTACCTCCTTGAGAAAGACAGAAAATCATTGTTTCTTCTGACAAGCCCTTCTTCTAATGAGATCTTAATCCTTAAACCTTGCAGGAATATTGACACCGGGAGGAAGTCATTGCTTAGCCCGTTAGTATTGTTAATCTTTAGGCAAATCGCTCATTTTGAAGTTGTTTTGTGGGCTTTGCTTTTTACTTAGAGATCTTTGGTTACAGAGAACACATGTGAAGAGCTTTGCAACTGCTACTGATCAATGAGCTACATGAGGTGGGAAGGAAATGGTGGGCGTAAGTGGTCCTTGGAGACCCTCCCTGAGCCAAATGTGCTTTCAAGGTATCTACAACTGTGGCTTTTTCATCTCTAGGTGTCTGTGTCTTTTACTATTCCTTGTTTTAAACCCTTATTCAGTCTTTATTCAGAGGAAAAGACTACCTTGTGCATTTGTTGCACTCTCTTTGAAATGGAATTCCTTGGGCCATTGAAAACCCTCTGATCTCCAGTCTCTGAATCATGGTCCCCATATGCCATTGAAATCACTCACAAACTGTAAAAGAGGATGTGGGGTTATGGAGGGGAACCCTGGCCCAGGAAGCAGCATGAATCATTGAAATGCAGTGCCTGGGGCGTTAAATCCCCTGTACTTCTCTGTCCTAAGCATGGCCTCTCACTGCCTGCTCTGGCCATTTGTCTAACACACAGACTCATAAATATGGGTCTGAGTTGATTCCTAGCCAACGGCTGTTTGCATCTGTATGACTCTTTGCTGTTTGCAAGCATTTTGAATCATTTCTTGATATCAGCATCTGTTCATTTAGTAAATATGCGTTTTGTAATGGAACTATTGTGCCAGACATCAAGGCTATGGTGATACCAAGAGTCATGCAGTCCTGGTCACTGCCATGATAGAGCTAGCCCTTTAGAGGTTTTTGGTCTTGATTTTGTTTTTAACACAATTCAGTGAAATTGCATTGAATTGTCATTTAAAATGCATTTCTTTCTTTCTTTTTCTTTTCTTTTCTTTTCTTTCTTTCTTTTTTTTTTTTTTTTTGAGACAGAGCCTCAGGCTGTAGCCTTGGGTACAGTGCCATGGCATCACAGCTCACAGCAACCTCCAACTCCTGGGCTCAAGAGATTCTCCTACCTCCGCGTCCCAAGTAGCTGGGACTATAGGCATCTGCCACAATGCCCGGCTATTTTTTGTTTGCAGCCATCATTGTTGTTTGGCGGGCCCAGGATGGATTCGAATCCACCAGCTCAGGTGTATGTGGCTGGTACCTTAGCCACTTGAGCCACGGGCGCTGAGCCTAAAATGCATTGCTTACCAAGAGGATCATGGTCACAGAACATTTGAAACATTGGTTTAATGGAGGCTATTGTCAAAGGCCTCAAATCCATCCTTTGTCCTCCTCTCGGCCACAGCACAGCCACAAGGTCCAGTGCAGGCGACAGCACTGCTATTGCCCATTCCTTCTTGTGATGGTATTTGTCAGGCACAGTACTATGCTGGAAAAGCAAGGTGATCAGACACACCTGTCCTTTCCTTCTTTCTCTGGGGCTCCCCATTGCCCGAGGGATGAAGGCTGAACACCTTGACTTAATGCACAAGCTGCTTCTAGAGCTGGTCTCTGTTCATGTCTCTGGATTTTTCCCCCATTGCTAACACTCCCTCCTCATCCCCAGATCCCCTCCTGACCCTCGCTTCCTGAAAACATCTTCTCATTTTTGAACACTCAACTTAAGTGTCACTTCCTCTGTGCCTTTGTGGTGTTCCTCCTCCAGCAAAACTAACTGCTTCTTGCTTGGTCTCCCACAATCATCATTTTTATTCTTCTTTTTCTTAGGGTCCTAGTGCCTTTTTGCCTTTGGGGAGACCACTTTCCCACTTGCCACCTGGTACTGATGACAGGCAGAGCTTATAAGGAAGGCTCATGATCCTGGCCTAGGAACCCACATTCTGTTGTTTATAATTGGTTGAAGGATGATGTATAACCCAAGCAAGGCCAGTCACAGTCCACGAGTCCATATCTTTCTCTTCTGTATTAAGCTGGTTTGAGTTGGGTCTTTAAAGGATCTTGAACACACAGTCTCTAACTTAATTGTTGTCTTATTGGCCTACAGCCTGTTTCCTCTTGTCATGCTATAAATTCCTTCAACATAGGGACTATTCTTTGATTTAAAAAATACGATTGTATGAATTTCTATGTGTATAAAAGTAATATGTTTTCTCTGTAGGAAATCTGTTGGCAATTTCTCTGTAGAAAGTTTAAAAAACACACACAAAAATTGTTAAACACTTGTAGTCCTCCCTTCCCCTGAAGTCATGTTTAACAGTCTTTGTACAATGCAAATAAATACACACAACACTCACATTTCACACATCTGGGGTATAATTGAGCATATGATTTCATAACTCATTTAGGAAAGAGTTTATAACTCAAAGTCTCTTGTGAAAACTGTCCCATGTTATTGGGTATCTTCCACATGACCTTTTTATTCTGTCATGTGTAGGAAATGTGTCATCATCTACTTATCAAAACTTTATTAGTAATGTAGGTGGTTTCTGGCCAGGGATGGTGGCTCATACCTGTAATCCTGGCACTTTAGGATGTCATGGGAGAATGATCACTTGAGGCCAAGAGTTTGAGACCCGCCAGAGCAAAAGTGAGACCCCCATCACTACTAAAAATAGAAAAATTAGCTAGTGGTGGTGGTGCATGTCTATAGTCCCAACTTCTCCAGAGGCTGAAGCAGGAGGCTCACTTGAGCCCAGATGTTGGAGACTGCAGTGAGCTATAATGATGCCACTATACTCTAGCCCAGGTAACAGAGAGACTCTATCTCAAAAAAATAAAAAATAAAGAAAGGTAGTTTGTATTTATCACTATTATGAAAATGCTTGGCACTGAAAAGAATTATCTTTTTGCTAAATTATGTTGGATATCTATATGGTAAGCATATTAGTAATTTATTGCTGTATAACAATATTACCACAAACTTGCATCTTAACACAACATATATTTATTAAATTCTAGTTTCTATAGACAAGTTTTGGGGCATAGTTTAACTGTGTCCTCTGCTCAGAGCCTCACAAAGCTTCAATGAAGGCATTGGCCAGGATTACAGTCTCATTTGAGGCTGGACGAGGGAAGGATATACTTCAAACTCATGTGGTTATTAGCAGAATTATACTCCTTTCCGACTGCCAGAGGGCCTCAGTTTTTTCCTGGCTATTGGGTTGAAGCTGCCCTCACCTGCTTGCCAGATGGCCCTCTCCATGGAGTAACTCATACAAGGCAGCCTGCTTCTTAAAAGCCAACTAGGGAGGGAGAGAATTCTTCTAAGTCAGGTGTCATAATCTTATGTAACATTATCATGTACTATACACATAATCATATATACCCTGCCACCTTTTCTGTATTCTGTCAGTTAGAAGAAAGTCAGAGGTCCTACCACACTCAAAAGAAGGCGATCACAGAAGAACATAAACACCAGAGTGGGAATCACAGAGATTGCCTTAGAATCTGCCTATTTCAGCAAATTCCCGGACTATCCTCAAACATGGCACCTTTAACTAAGTCTCAATTTTTTCATGGCACCCCTTGGCCAAAAGAAACAACTTAATAAATGTTTATATCCTAACAAATTCATAATGTTTGAGAAAAATAATACACATAAATTGAAAGAGAAAAAGAATGTTATTTTATTATTAAACAACCACAAGACTTACTAATGGACTTGTGCTCCTATTGGACATTGTGTGTCTTCTCAGGCCTTGGAAACAGATTGAACACCATCATCCTCACTTTTTATCACAGCAACCTAGAAAACCTAGCTTTGCAAAAATATGATGTTACTAAAGGGAATGTAGTATGATTTAATGTTGCAACTATGAACTATGAATGTTGCAACTTGAAACTATGTTTCAAGCTAACGGTTTATGTGGTATCCAGCGGATATCATTGCACCTCCCTCACAAAGGTGAGAAAGGTTCCATCACGGCACCTCTGTGAGTTGACTGCAGTGCCCAGGGTGACTTGGTGCACCATTAGGGAATCATCATCATATAGAAAAAATTATCTTGATCTCTGCTTCCCACCACAAAACTATGTCATAAATTAAAATAAATTCAGATAGGTTATAGGTCTAGATATAAAATGAAAACAGTAAAGTTTTTTAAGGAAAACATAGAAAACAATTTTCTGATCCTGGGTTAGGAAACAATTTCTTAAACAGGACGTGAACAGTGCTAACCATATACAAAGATAAATTCTACCACAGTAGTGTCTCTACTTAATCTAAGAATAACATTAATTTCTTTTTAACTAAAGAGAGTAAAAAGGCCCCCTATAAAAAGGGAAGTCTTTTCATACATATGTCTGACCAAAGGCTTGTAGTTAAGATGTTTAAAAAAACTCCTGCAAATGAATAAGAAAAAAGAAAAACAGATTACCCATTAGAAAAATGGGAAACAGACTTGAACAGTCTGCTCAGAAAAGAGGATGTCCAACAGCCACTAAAGAGATGATGCGGTTTTCCTTTATCATCTCATTAATCATTAGGGAAATGAAAATTGAAACCATAAGTCAAAACCAACACCCACCCACCAGATGGCTAAAACTGAAAAAAAAAAAAAAAAAAAAAGGAAAAACCAAGTGTTACTGTTTCTGAAGAAACCAGAATGCTCTTACAAAATTGGTGAGGGCATAACCCTCACCAATTGGTACGGGCATAACCCTCACCAATTGGTACAACCATTTTCTTAAAGTGTTTAGCAATATCTTCTAAAGCTGATTGTCTACCATAATCTAGCAATGTCACTCCTAGGTATGCAGATATATGTTAACCAGAAGAATGTTCACAATACTTATAATAGTCTCAATCTGGAAGCAACCCAAATGTCCATACATAGTGGAATAGAAAAATACATTGTGGTATGTTCTAATAATGGAATAGTACATAGAATAAACAATCTACAACTACTTAAACAACATAGTAAAATCTCACAAACACAAGACTAACCAAAAGAAGCCAGGACCTTTCCACATCCCCTTTCTCAAAATTACATGCTGTGTAATTGCATTTATATAAAACAAAAAGAGGCAAGGCTAGGCATGGTGGCTCACACCTGTAATCCTAGCACTCTGGGAAGCTAAGGTAGGTGAATTTCTTGAGCTCAGGAGTTGGAGACTAGCCTTAGCAAGAGTGAGATTCAGTTTCTATTAAAAATAGAAAAACTAGCTAGGTGTGATGGTGGGTGCCTGCAGTCCCAGCTACTCAGGAGGCTGAGGCAAAGGATCTCTTGAGCCCAAGAGTTTGAGGTTACTGTGAGCTATGTTAACTCCACCACACTCTATCCTGGGTGACAGTGAGACTCTGTCTCAAAAAAATCAAAAAATGAAAGAGGCTAAATTAATTTATACTGTTAGAAGTCAGGCTAATATTACCCTAAATGAGACTAGAAGGGAACAAAAGGGAACTTCTGGTATGCAGTTCTCTTTCAGGATCTAAGTACCAATAACATGGGTGTGTTCAGGTTGAAAAACAGTGGAGCTGTATACTATGGCATGTGCACTTGTAGGATATGTGTTATACTTCAGTGAGAGTTGAAAAAATAAACAATGCTGCAATGAACATTCTTGTAGCTACATCTTTGCCGACATCCTCACTTTTTTCTCTTGGCCGAATTTCTAGAGGTGGAATTGTTGAATCAATGGTTTGGGCATTTTTATAGCTTTTAATACATCTTGCCAATTTGTTGGGGACTGCTTTTGTATATCTTTGTCTCTTCATGCCCAGCACTGTGCCACTGCTTAGTAGATGTTTCTTGAATGGATGAATAAATGAAGGCCTTCTTTCAGGTCTGGAATAATGAATGCCTTTCAAGCCTAAAAGCAGTTGCTATCTTCTCTGCCTGGAACTCTCTTCCTTCTGTCCTTCATACTTTCTGACTCTCACTCAACCCAAGTTTCCCCACCATGCTATCTAAAGTAGATTTCCTTTCTTGTTCTTTCTTTTTGCACCTATTGTTTACAAATTCTGTGTATAATTATTACATTTTCTGTATCTGTGTATTTGCCGCTTGCTTATTGTCATCCTCTCTGTTGACCCTTAAAGACCAGAAAGATAGGAATGACATTCTCATAATCCCAGCACCTAGAACCATGCACACTGTGGGTAGGACGAAGGAAGCCCTGCATTAGTGAGATGTTTTCAACTGCAAGTGACAGACCTCTAACACAGACTAGCCTAAGCAAAAAAGAAAATCCTTGCCTCATGTAGTTGAGAAGTTGAAGGAGCAGGTTGACATCAGGCATGGCTGGACCCAGAGGTTCAGATGATATTATTAGGACTGTCTCTCTCTTTTACTCTATCTCTTGCCACAGTTTGAGTTCATTTTTAGATTTCTTTCTTGAATGGTAACTAGAAGACCACTGTTTACCATCTCAGAGGAAAAGGAATCAACTTCTTTGCAAGGCTGTCAAGAGTCTTGGAGAGGGTGCTCATTGGTCCAGCACAGGACCACTGAACCAAGCACAATGGGTATAGGGATTCAGTTCTATACCCAGGCCTTGGTTCCTTGGCTACCCCTGAGTGGCGGATGGATGACAGTGGAAAGTCCACCCCACCCACCACAAGAGCAGATGTGAAGAGGTGAACGGCCACCAGAAACTGACTCATTTGCCTAACACTCACTCCAGCTTACCACTCAACCAGCTGCAGGGACTCAGCTCTCTCACTGGGTGTGTGCAGATGTTAAGCTAAAACCAGGCAGCTGAGACCTACAAGTAATTAAGCTATTTTCCAGCTAAGTGAGGCCAGCTGAAATTAAGTGCTTTCTGGAAACTTGATTACTATTTTTAATTAGGCAGTATATTGTTGGTTTTTCCTGAATGCCTTTGCCTTCTGCAATTTATTTGGGGTTTAGATGAAAGTCTGTCCATTGTAACAAACTTAACTGTGGAGTTCAAATGTAACATTTTCTTCCTTCCCAATCCTTATCCTCAAATGGATCTGTTTATACAGTTTTCTTGATCTGTTGAACAATCATAACCCCACTCTTCCCATTTTATCTAGATTTAACCTTCTTCAACCAAATCAATTCAAAGTTGACTGAGCTAACTGAAAAACGGCATTTTTGCATTGGTATGCAGGAGTATGCCAGATACATAAACTCATTGGCAGCCTTAGTATTTATTGCCTTGCAGGCTCACCACTTTAAATTTCTAATTTGGCTGCCTTTTCAGGGATTGTCCATGACCTTGAAGAAGTCAATTTTCTCTTTCTGGACCTTCTGTAGCCCTAGCTACAAAATGAAATAATGAACTAATCTGCAGAACAAGATGGTTTCTGAAATGCCCCCTGATCTCTGATCCTGGAATTACTTTTTCCTCTCCTTACAAACGTGTTGATAAGAGGGTCACCTTTAAGTGTAGATTCCAAAATTGTGGTGGCTGCAGGACAGCTACAGGGTATGTGGTTTCTAACAAAATGAAAATATGGGACCCCTTCTCTAAAAATTAAGAATTTCAGGATGGCAATACCAGAGCACTGAACCAAGTGTGGGGGCTCTTCTGACAGTGGGACTCCATGCACTTGTCATGGTTATACTTCTGGGAAGCCAGCTTTGGGTGCCTGAGCTGATCAGATAGGATTCAGGGACCCTCTGTGCTCATGCCCCTTCTCAAGGCCTGCGTTATGTCACCACTATCTTGCCGGGATAGCAAAACCGATTGCCTACAGAATAAATAAGTGAAAGAGGCTACGGTGACAAAACACAGAATATCCCATAAAAGGAACAGCTGTTGCTGAGCTGCAGCCGATTGACACCATGGAGGAATTTAATTTTTGAAGAGAAGTCAGAATCAGGATTTGGAAAAAAAAAAAAAAAAAAGTCTGATATTTGAATGTTGGCGGCTATTAAGAAAAATTATCCAAAACTTGGAAATCAGACAAAAAGGTGACCATAATTCCTCTCAATGGCATCCCAGAACAGTGGTTCTCAAAGTGTGGTGTCTGCCCCGAACTTGTCGAATCAGATATTTCAGGGTTGAATAGCAACCAGTACTCTGCTCCAAAGGGAACCCTCCAGGTAATTCTGATTCAAACTTTAGTTTAAGAATCACTGCCCGTAAACACCGTCTTTTCTGTTCAGGGCATTGTCTCATTCCAGGGAAACCAGGATCGTTTGACTACTGTTTACTATTTATTATTAATTAGGGTCCTGATATTTTATAACTCTGTAAAGTTGTTAACTTGTAGTAAAATCAGTGCAGTGAAATGCCAGTGATTCTTTTTTGTCTAATAGAGCTATAAAAGATTTCTGTCTGGTAGAGAAGATAACCCCAAAGAATGTGGTTTTATTGCCTTGTCAGTCATTAACTAGTTTTAGATCTTAATCTTATTTTAGGGTTTCTTTTCTCCAGTTCTTCTTGTCTTCTTGGTGGTTCTCAAATTAATTAATTTAATTTAATTTGACAAATGCTCATTCTGTATATTTTTTTCCTTTAAGACAGGGTTTTGCTCTGTTGCCCAGGCTAGAGTGCAGTGGTTCATCATAACTCACTCCAACCTCAAACTCTCCGGGTGGAGTGATTTTCCTACCTCAGCTTCCTGAGTAGCTGGGACTACAGGCACCCACCAAATGGCAGGCCATTTTATTTATTTATTTATTTTTTTAGAGATGGGGTCTTACTCTTGTTTATGCTGGTCTTGAACTCTTGGCCTCAAGCAATTCTTTTCCTCAGCCTCCCAAAGTGCTAGAATTACAGGCACGAGTCACAGGACCTATCCTCACTATGTATTTTATGATAATTGTATTTTTAACAATTAAAAAATTTTTCTTTTAGGTAACTACAATTCAAATTAATTATAAAACACTGAGTTGGCCAATTTTGGCTCCTATTCTTAACTTCAACTCCCACTCTCTCCCTCTGGTCACATGGGGCTGTTTACCTTTTGCTTCCTATCTCTGTGCCTTTGTTCCTGGGAACTTTCCTTTTTCAAGGACATATTTAAAATACCCTCCTTGATGAAGCCTTTTGCAATCCTTGTTTATACTCAATCTCCTTTTTCTAGGTTTTCTCAACTCTCAACTTCCATTCCAGGAAAGTGTTTTCTCTTGCCATATATAATACCAGGCTTTATCAACTACTTCCTAACAGGGCTTTTCAAACTTTAATTTTAAAAATCACCCTGGTATTTTGGGATTTTGTTTAAATGCAGCAGTTTCTAATCCAGGAGGTCTGGTGTGGGGCCTGAGATTCTGCATTTCACTCTGTGTGTGTGTGTGTGTGTGTGTGTGTGTGTGTGTGTGTAAAAATAGGTTCTCACTATGTTTCCCAGGCTGGTCTCAAACTCCTGGCTTGAAGTGATCCTCCTGCTTCAGCCTCCAAAAGTGCTGAACTACAGGTGTGAGTCACAGCACCCCGTCTGTGTATTTCTAATAGGCCCCCAGGTTATGCTGATGCTATGAGTCTATGGACCCATTAGCTTTGGCTAATGGAGCTCTAGAAGACAGAGGCTCTTACCTAGGCATCTCTGTTTCCAGGGCAAGTCCCAGGGCTTTGCAAATAGCTAAATGAAAAAGTCACAGACCCAGAAGTCTCTCAGATGTGGCCACAAATGCAGAATGTTGTTGTTATGAGACCTCTATCCCCACTTTACCCTGATGTTATAAAACACCCACATGAGGGTTCTGCCTTTTTTTTTTTTTTTCTCTCTAGGACTGTGTCCTGGCTGTGTGACTTAGGGGAAGTTGTTCACCCCCTAGAATGCCAATTTCCTCTTCTGTGAAATGGGATCACTAGCATCCAGCTCATGTAGTTTTTAGAATGAATCAAAGATAATTAAGTGACATGTTTCTGGAAAAGGTTGGTGTAATCTCTGAATCCCACCAACGCTTTATCAGGAAAGGAAAAAAAAAAAAAACTTTGGGGGGAGGGTTGCTGGTAGTTGGGGAAGGGAAACAGCTGCAGGAAGCCGGCTCCTATGATACATTTTGCATCATTATCTCTGTAAAAATATTTGACTTCCGGTCTCCAGTCCTGTATGTAAGGAGCTTAGAAATCACCTCTCTATCTGAACAAGTAAAAAGCTTAAGAAACTGAAAAGTCAGCAACTCTTATTGGGTTCATCAGAGAGGTGAAGGTTACATAGCAAACTGGAGAGACAGGCAGGTACAGAGAATCACAACTTACCCAAGCAGAAGCCCGCCCACAGAACCTCCTGGGAACTAGCGGGTGTAAGAAAACCTGAACTATGATTGACGAACTGCAAAAGAACAATGTGGGCATATTGGAGAGTTAAAAACTCTAGTGGGGACCCAGTCATAGGAGGCCCCCACACTTTGGTGAGTTTTACCCTTAGGAACTCTGCTAGGTCTTCACAGTGATTATCAGAGAAAAATCCTCTGTAACCTGGGAAGAGAAGGACAAAAGAAACCATTTGAGAAATGAGCATTTTGTTCATTTTTTTTTTTTTTTTTTTTTAAACAGAGTCTCATTCTGTTGCCCTCAGAGGCAACATACTGAGGCCTCATAGCTGGGAGTAACCTAGTAACCTCCTCCAAAATCCAGCTGAAGCTTAATCTCTGATGTGGCATTATTAAGAGATGGGGCCTTTAACAGGTGATTGGGATATGAGGGCTTGACCTTCATAAATGGACTAATCTATTCATTGATTAATAAATTAATGTATTGAAGGGTTAATGGGTTATCATGGGAATGGGACTGGTAGCTTTTTAAGAAGAAGGACCTGAACCAACATGCTCACCTCTCTGATCCTGGGAAGTCCCATGCTGCCTCAGAACTCTTCCCTATCAGCAAGAAGGTCTTCACCAGATGTGGCCCCTCAACCTTGGACTTCTCAGCCTCTATGACTCTAAGAAATAAATTCCTTTTCTTCATAAATTACCCAGTTTTCAGGTATTCTTTTACAACAGACTAAAACACTATATTAGCAACCTCTCCACACACAAAATAAAATACTTATGTATAAATATAATAAAATAGGTATAAGATTTATATGAGTAAAACTATAAAACACTGATGAAAGATATAAAAAGTGAAATAAAAAGTGAAATAAACTGAGAGATATCTCATGTTCATGAATAGGAAGACTCAATTATCAAGATGTCAATTCTTCCTAACTTGATCTATATAGATTTAACACAATCCCAATGAAAAAATACAAGTGATTTTGTGGATATCTGAAAATTGATTCTAAAGTTTATATGGAAAGGCAAAGACTCAATGTTAAAGAAGAAGAACAAAGTTGTACTATACTACACATAAAACTTATAGTTTGATGCCACCAAGTATAGTCAACTGATCTTTACAATGGAGCAAAGGCAATATAACAGAGAAAAGACAGTCTTTTAACAAATGATGATGAACAACTGGACACTCACATGTAGAGAAATGAATCTAAAAATAGACCTTATATCCTTCAAAAAAATTAACTCAAAATTGATCAAAAACCTAAATATAAAGTGGAGGACTATAAATCTTTTAGAGCATAACATAGGACAAAACCTAGATAACCTTGAGCATAGCAAGGAGCGTTCAGATATAACCTCAAACGCATGATCCATGCAAGAAGCAATTGATAAACTGGACTTCATTAAAATTAGAAAATTCTGCTCTGTGAATGGCAATGTCAAGAGTATGAGAAAAGGCTGGGCGCGTGGCTCACACCTGTAATCCTGGCACTCTGGGAGGCTGAAGCTGGTGGATTGCCTGAGCTCACAAGTTTGAGACCAGCCTGAGTAAATGCGAGACCCTGTCTCTAAACATAACAGCTGGGCATTGTGGCAGGTGCCTGTAGTCCCAGTTACTTGGGAGGCTGAGACAAGAGAAGTGCTTGAACCCAAGAATTTGAGGTTGCTGTGAGTTCTGATGCCATGATACTCTACTGAGGGTGACAAAATGAGTCTCTGTCCCCCCTCCCATAGCTCAGTGGGTAGGGTGCCAGCCATGTACACTGAGGCTGGTGAGTTTGAAACTGGCCTGGGCCAGCTAAACAACAATGACAACAACAACAACAACAACAAAAAATAGCCAGGTGTTGTGGTGGGCACCTATAATCCCAGCTACTTGGAAGGCTGAGGCAAGAGAATCACTTAAGCTGAAGAGTTTGAGGTTGCTGTGAACTGTGACGCCACAGCACTGTATCCAGGGCGACAGCTTGAGATTCTTTCTCAAAAAAAAAAAAAAGAGAGAGAGAGAGAGAACGAGAAGACAAGGCAAAGATGAGAAGAAAAGATTTGCAAAAGATATATCTGATAAAGGACTATTATCCAAATCTTAACAGATACCTCAAGGAAGACACACAGATGAAAAATAAGTATATAAAAAGATGTCCAATATCATACATTGCTAGGGAATTGCTGCTTAAAACAGCAAGATACCACTACATACCTATTACAATAGCCAATATCAAAACACTACCAACACAGAATGCTGGTGGAAAAGTGGAGCAATAGGAGCTCTCACTCGCTGGGGTTATGCAAAAGGTACAACCACTTTGAAAGACAGTTTAGCCATTTCTTATAAAACTAAAAAAAAGCAACGCCTTAGCATAAACTGTGGATTTGGGGCTGTGATGTGTCAATATAGTTCATCAATTGAAACAATTGTACTAAATGTAGTAAGAGATGAAGATGGTGAGAAGGAGGGGTTGTATGTATGGGGGACAGGGAGGATCATGTGAACTCTTGTTCAGTTGCCTGGGCTAGAGAGTAGTGGCATCATGGCAGCTCACTGCGACCTCAAAGTCCTAGACTCAAGCCATCCTCCTGCCCCAGCCTCCCAAAGAGTTGGGGCTATCGGCATGTGCTACCACACCTGCCTAATTTTTTTGTTTGTTTGCTTTTTGTATAGATGGGGTCTTGCTCTTGTTCAGACTCACTTTGAACTTCTGGTCACTCCCAATTTTACTGTGACCTGAAAACTGCTCTAAAAATAAAGTTTATTAGATTAAACTATATGGTATCACCAATGCTTAACCATTTGTAACCAAAGTCAACAATTCCACACCTAAGATCTCTTCATGGGATTGTTATGGGCATAAAATGAGATGATATTGGCATAGTGCTTGACACCAGTCAAGGTGCTCAACATGTGATCATGATTATTATTATTAAATATATGCACACCTTAGGGACAGTATCTGATATTGAGAAATTAAAGTACCCAAGTCACATATTAATAAACTTGATCCCTTTTCAGTTAATAAGGATGATAGTTGCAAAAAAAAAAAAAAAAAAGAAAAGAAAGGAAAGAAATGTGATCCCTCTCTATATTCAGTCATTTAATTTACTTGTCAGTTCCTTTACTTCATCTGCCCCTACAGTAATTTTTGTGGTGGAGACCTTGTCTTAGACTCTCTGTAGATTCTAGTACATGTTATAATTGTTGAATGAATAATTTCAAGATTTTCTTCTTTTATGAATAATGAAAAAATGACATAAAGAATAAACCAAACCTTTAACATAACAAAAAAACTTAAGTAAAAGATTCCAGTTAGACTTTAGTTTCTTCCATCAAAATGAATCCAATAATTCTAACCTGTCAACCTCATGGAATATTTGAAGAGCAAGAGAATTGCTGAGAAACTATATCCATTACAATGGCTAAAATAAAAAGAAATGGCAGCACCAAATTCTGGCAAGGATATAGAGCAGCTAGAACTTTCATACCTAGCTGATGGGAATGCAACGTTGTACAGCACTTGGAAATTTTTTTTTGCATTTTCTCATAAAGCTAAACAAATATGTAACCACAATACCCAGCAATCCACTTCTAGTTATTCACCTTATTCACCCTAGAGCAGAGGATCTCAACTTGTGGGTCATGACCAATGAAAATACATACTATATGTCAGATATTTACATTACTATTCATAACAGTAGCAAAATTACAGTTATGAAGTAGCAACAAAAATAATTTTATGGTTGGGGGTCACCACAACATGAGGAACTGTATTAAAGGGTCATGTCATTAGGAAGGTTGAGAACCACTGCCCTAGAAAAAAGAGACTCCTGTTCATATAAAAACCATGATCTCCCAAAACTAGAAACACCTAAATGTCCTTCACCTGGAGAATGGATAAACTAACAATCATACATCCATATAATGGAATATTACTGAACAATAAAAAAGGAAAGAACTATTGATGTATACAATGACATGGACGGGTTTTTTTTTTTTTTTTTTTTTTTTTTTTTTTTTGAGACAGAGTCTCACTCTGTTGCCCAAGCTGGAGTGCAGTGGCAGCACTGTAGCTCACTGCAACCTCAAACTCCTGGGTTCAAGCAACCCTCTTGCCTCAGCCTCCCAAGTAGCTGGACTATAGGCACATGCCGTAACATCCAGCTAATTTTTTCTATTTTTGGTAGATCCAGGTTCACCCTTTTCCTCAGGCTGGTCTCAAACTTCTGGCCTCAAGCAATTCTCCCACCTCTGCCTCCCAGAAGATTATAGGTGTGAGCCACTGTGTCTGGCCTGACATGAATGAATCTTAAATGCACTGTGCTAAATGAAAGAAGCCATATCCTGCATATTTCAATTTATATGACGTTTTGGAAAAAGGTAACATGATAGAAATAAAACAGATCAGTGAGGAAGTGGGGGAGGAGTTGGATGTGAGGAGATGGGAGGGAAGTTTGGGGATGATCTTGACTGTAGAAATAGTTATTTGACTATGTGTGTTTGTCAAAGATCATGGAATTATGGATTTTAAAGTGAAAAATGTTAAATGTATGAAATTATACCTAAATAAACAGAATCAATTACTTAATTAAATTTTTTGGAGAGAGAGTCTCACTCAGTTGCCCTAGGAAGAGTGTTTTGGGGTCATCATAATTCATAGTAACTTCATATTACTTGAGCTCAAGAAATCCTCCTGAGGCAGCACCTGTGGCTCAGTGGGTAGGGTGCCAGCTCCATCTACGGAGGGTGGCAGGTTCAAACCCGGCCATGGCCAAACTGCAACAAAAAAAGTAGCTGGGCATTGTAGCAGGTGCCTGTAGTCCCAGCTACTTGGGAGGCTGAGGCAAGAGAATTGCTTAAGCCCAAGAGTTGGAGGTTGCTGTGAGCTGTGACGCCATGGTGCTCTATTGAGGACAACATAGTAAGACTCTGTCTCAAGAAAAAAAAAAAAAAAAAAAAAAAGAATAAAAGAAATCCTCTTGACTCAGCCTCCAGGGGAAGGCTGGGACTACAGGCACCTGCCTGTAGGCAGGCCACTTTTTCTATTTTTAGTAGAGATGGGATCTCACTTTCCTCAGGCTGGTCTGGAACTCCTAAACGCAGGTGGTCCACATGCCTTGGCCTCCCAGAGTGCTAGGATAATAGGTGTGAACTTAAACTTTTTTTTTTTTTTTTTTTTAAAGAGTTAGTTGCTGAAAAAAGGGTTCACAAAGGAAAGTTATCACAGGTCTAACATTATCGCCACAACACTTATCATAGTCTAACATTGCCACAGGGTCCAACAGACAGTTTTTCTAAGAGTGGCTCAAAAGTTTGTGCTGAGCCAGAATAAATATTACTAATTACTTAATTTATAATATGTTTAATTAAACATTTATTGTGCCTTTCAAATGCTGGAGGGCTGAGAAAAGAACAAAGTTCACCTATTTAAGGGGTTCACAATCTAGGGAGAGAAGATAAGAAGAAGATAATGTAGTACAACCTGATTATTATCTTTGATAATAAAGATTGAGCACATAATCACACTTTTCACATACTATGCAACTAAAAGCACAAGGTAAGCATCGTGAATAACAGTGTCCTTTCAGCACTCACTCACTTTAGAATGAGAGTGACAAGCATTAGCATTCATTGACTGCTTACCGTGTGAGGGTGCCATTCTAAACATCCAGTTAAGCCTCACAAAAACCATATAAGCTATGACACTGTCACTTCCATTATCCTTCAGAGATGAGACAACAAAGTCCCAAAAATGTTTGTTCATTTGCCTAAGGTCACACAGCTGATAAAGCACAGAAAAGTGATTTAACCTCTGACAAGATGGCCACCTCCTAACCATAGCAGTGGATTATAGCTAGAGAATCACCAAGGATCACCTTAACTCCTGAATTTTGGAATTGCTCTAACTTTGGCTCAGTTTTCCCAACATCCCGAGAGAAAGTCAACCGTATGAACAGAGGTGAGATTTGCAAAACTTCTGCTTAGAATACCAGGATTAACCCCTTTTCCTTTTGTATTCCTTTCCATGTTGACTATTTACTTATCCCTCTCTATTAAAGTAATACAGGCATACACCACATAACGATATTCAGTCAGTTGCATACATGATGGTGGTCCCGTAAGACTGCAATGGAGCTGAGAAATTCCTATTGCCTAATTATGTCATAGCCCTCATAACATTGTAGTATAAAGAATTGCCCTTTCTAAAAGCAAGTATCTAATGTACTCAATTCTAATATGAAGCCAGTAGATGATATAATATATCCCCACATAAGAGAAAAACTCAATTCAATTCAAGTTGGGGGGAATGGGACGGGGGAAAGGAGGAGAGGGGAGAAGAGAGGGAGATTGGTGGGCTCTTATTTATAATAATAGGCACAATGTAAGGGTATATGGCACACTTACTTTGAAAGTAACTGAATTAGTGATCTTTAAAAGTTTTCATGGCACAACTAAGATCCTTCCACCCCACCCTGGTTGAAAATCACTGGTGTACAGGTGTGTAGCCTAGGAACAATAGTACATCATATAGCCTAGGTGTGCAGTTGGCTCTCCCGTCTAGGGGTGTGTGTGTGAGTACACTCTGTGATGTTTGCATGATGACCAAATTGGCTACTGAGACATTTCTCAAAATGTATCCCTGTTGTTGAGCAATGCTTGACTGTACTTAATTATTGTAAAAAATGGAAAAGGAAAAAAACCCCACAAAACCCTGAAACCAAACAACAAGAAAGAAACCTTTATCCATAGTTTTACCATGCAGAGGTAACACTGCTAATGTTTTGGCACTTTTCCTTGTAGTCTTTTTGAAAATGCTTACATAGCTGAGATCATACTTAAATGTAATTTTGAACCCTGCTTTTTCCCCACTTAACAGTAGAGCATAAACTTTCATCATTTTAAGTAGCTGCATACTAATCTATCATATGGATATACCATAATTTATGGACTATTTCTTCACAGTTGGACATTTAAGTTTTTTCCAGTATTTTCACAATTATTAATAACACCAGTATGAAATTCTAGTTCATAAATCTGTGTGTGCATTACAGATTATTTTTAAAGAATAGTTTCTCAGAAATGTAATTACTAGTTTAAATGTTATGAATATTTCAAAGATTATGTAAAGATACAGTATTTTTTAAATGTATTTGTAATAACAAATACAAATAAATGGAAAGACTTCCAAGGGGTCAAAGTTGTACACCTACTCAATCCTGGGTGTCAGTGTGGAGGAGGGGTAGGATGAACCTGCATTGCAAACTTCCTGGCTCCTTGGTTGTGCATCAAGCCCTGGACTTCTACTCTGTGCGCTATCTCACAGTGTTCAGGGCTATATGCTGATTGAATATTCATCAACCAAGTGCCAGCAAATGGCAGTGAACTTCAAGCATGGAGTTTATATGTCTTTTGCAAGGGGATCTGTGCACAGAATCCATTAGAAGCAGCACTTCAGTATTTTTTTCACTCGGCACAGCACTTTCACTGCCATCAGCAGCTCCCCACAGCTCCTGCCTGAGATGGATTGAGAGCAGCCCATCCCTTTCCTGGGTCACTCATTCCTCAGAAACTCAGGTGCAGAAAGAAGTCACTTGCCCAAGGTCACAGCTGGCTGGAAAGAAAATAGAAATTAAAATTTTAGACTCATGGCTCTAGCGCTACAGACCCTGTCATAGGCTGGATTTTCACACACAACCCCCAGATGCTGGGACCCTATCCCAATATGACTGTATTTGGAGATGGAGGGCTGGTATCTTTATAAGAAGAAGTAACACCAGAGTGCATGCACTTGAGTACTCTCTGTCTCTCTGTATGTGGAGAGAAGAGGCCACAGGCAGTGAGAGGATGGCTGTCTACAATCCAGAAAGACAGGCCTCATTAGAAGACATGCCTGATAGCACCCTGGTCTTGGACTTTCAGCCTTGTAATTAAAGAAAATAAATTTCTATTTTTTAAGCCTCACCCCCAAGTCTGTGGGATTTGGTTATGGCCACCTTAGCAGACTAATACAGATTTTGGTGCAGAAATTGTGAGGTACTGCTATAACCAGTACTAAAAATGTACAGACAAGTTTGGAGCTGGATAATGGGTAGAGATTGGATGAGATTTGAGGTCCATGATAGAAAAAGTCTAGATTGAGGCCAGGTGCCATGGCTCACACCTGTAATTCTAGCACTCTGGGAGGCTGAGGCTGGATTGCTTGCGCTCACTAGTTGGAGACCACCCTGAGCTAGAGTGAGACCCTGTCTCTAAAAATAGCTAGGCTCCTGTAGTCCCAGCTACTCAGAAGGCTGAGCAAAAGAATCACTTGAGCCCAAGAGTTTGAGGTTGCTGTGAGCTATGACACCACAGAACTCTACTGAGGGCGACAAAGCGAAATTCTGTCTAAAAAAAAAAAAAAAAAAAAAAAAAAGTCTGATTTTCCTTTGCAGGGGAGGCAAGAGAGATGGTCCTTCACTCTCTGAAGGTTTGTTTAAAAAATCAGGTCACAAAAGGCAGATTAATTGGAGAAAAGGCATATAAATCCACTCTGGAAGGCTGAGGTGGGTAGATTGTCTGAGCTCATGAGTTTGAGACCAACTTGAGCAAGAGTAAGATCCTGTCTTGGAAAAATAGCCAGGAATCATGGTGAGCACCTAAGCACCTATAGTCTGAGCTACCAGGGAGGCTGAGGCAAGAGGATTGTTTGTACCCAAGAGTTTGAGGTTGCTGTGAGCTCTAATGCCACAGCACTCAATTAAGGGCAACAAAGTGAGATGCTATCTCAAAAAAACAAACAAACAAACAAACAAAAAAACACATACAAATTTATTTAATGTATATACTTGAAGAAAATCTCTTCCAGGGGTCTTATGTACCTACTGGAAAACAGGTTATGGAAGGCAGGGAGAGGAGGAATTCTGTTGAGGGGTAATAAAGGATTACTAGAGGGAATCAATGGGGCAGGAAAAGAGATTATTTTGTAAATAAGCTCTCTTTCATAGTGCAGGAGTCTGGTCAGGCAGGTGTGGTGGGAGGAAGTCAGATCCTGAGGCTTCTTCAGCATGTCAACGCCGTATTTGGGGGTGTAGGTCTCTGAGTCCCAACATCTTGAAGGGACTGTTGGTAGAAATGTGTACGTTATAGGTGATTCTAGCAATTGCTCAGGAAGAAAAGCTTTCTCTACAACTCATTGTACAGAATACGTATATCATCAAGAACCTAAAGTTGGTAGAAATATGAATATTAAAGGTGATTCTGGAGTGATAGAAATGAGGAAAATGTTATTGGAAGCTGGAGGAAAGGTGATCCTGGTTATAAAGTGATAGGAACTTGGCTGAAGGACTGTCCCATTATGATATAGATGTATATGTTCATGGCTCCTGGCTTGTAACTCCTATGGTCCTTTTGACAGCTTTTTGTTAAAAGGTTGCAGCACTTAGCTCTCAGAAGCGAGCCTCAGGAAACAGAATCTGACCTTCTCCTGCCCTCCTTTCACCTGCTCAAGGCAAGACTGTAATCCAATTGTGGGTCATAAAACTTTCATTACAGAGAGGGTCCTGCCCCATATCCTGGAGGGAGGAATGCTGTACAGAGAAGCCAAGATGAATCTGGAGAGGCCTTGCTGGGTTTATGTAAGCATTTCCCTGAGTTCTGTGAGCCATTCTAGCAAATTAATTGAACCCAAAGAACGAGACACAGGAACCCCAACTTGAACAGTCAGTCAGAAGTTCTGGAGGCCTAGACTAATAAGTGGGTGGGGCTTGAGTCCCAAACTTGTGGGGTCTGAATATATCTCCATTAGGATAATGTCAGAATTTTGAATTGGAGGACCCCCAACTTGTGTTCACTTCAGAACTGATTGCTGCTTGGAGTGGGGAGAAACCCCCACATATTTGGCCACAGAAGTCTTCCTGTTGAGTGAGAGAATAAGAGGAAGCACTTTTTTTATTTTTATTTTTGAGACAGAGTGTCATTCTGTCACCCTGGGTAGAGTGCCCCGGTGTCATCATAGCTCACAGCAACCTCAGACTCTTGGGCTTAAGAGCTCCTCTTGCCTCAGCCTCCCTAATAGCTTGGGCTAGGTGCCTGCCACTACACCTGGCTAGTTTTTCTATTTCAAGTAGAGATGGGGTCTTGCTCTTGCTCAGACTGGTCTCCAACTCCCAAGCTCAGGTGATCCGCCTGCTTCGGCCTCTCAGAGCACTGGGATTATAGGCATGAGCCACCGAGTCTCATTGAGAAAGCACTTCAGTTTGTGTTTTTTTCAACCCTCAATTGTGTCCTAGTGTTCTGTGGAAAGTGGGAATCAGAAGTGATAAACTTGGATATTTAGCTGTGGAGATTTCTAAGCAAAGGGTTGAAGATGCTGCCTGGTTTCTCCCGGCCACTTCTATAAAATGTGAGAGAAAGAAGATAAATTGAAAGATTTTTTAAACAAAAAGGAATCAGAACTTTAAAATTTGAAAAATTATCAGCCTATTCATATTGCAAAAAATGAGAAAGCATCTTCTGGAGAAGAAAACAAGGGTGTGGCCACTCTCCAGGGGAACAACCCAGAAGCCAGGAAGAAAGATGAGCTTTTACCAGCAAAGATATTGCCAGTTTGGACCCAAGGGAAAAAGAGACAGGAGGAAAGTAAGGTTTCAAGAATTCCAGAATTCTATAGAATAGGACAATAGAGCTATGTCTATACTTCAAGAAAAGGTATAAATAATCATAAGACAATTCAGAAATTATCAGGGATGCCTTTCCCAACCGCAGGCTCCAGGGAAAGGCTGTCTCAGAGGGTGGGGGTCCCTCTTTAAGCAGGCTGGGCTGCTCCTCCTGCTCAGTGCCTCAGGGATGGGACTGTGGCTAAGACCCACTGCCTAGGGATGTGGGTGACACTGCTGCCCCACTGGGCCTAGTGGACAGAATAGTCCAGCCAAAGAGGACTATCCTAGAACTTTAAGATCTAGTGCAATCTGCCTTGCTAAGTTTTGAACTTCTTGGGACCTGTGGCCTCTTTCTTCTTTTCTCTTTTGGAATGGGAGCCTTTACTCTATGCCTGCCCACCACTGTATTGTGGAAGCACCTAACTTGTCTGGTTTCATGCGTTCACAGCCTGAGAGGAATTTTGCCTGAGGATGAATCATGCCTCAAGTCTCACCCATACCTGATTTAGATGATAATAAGATGAGACCTCAGACTTGTAATTGATGCTGGATTAAGATGCTCGGAATATTGGGATAGGGTGGATGTATCTTGCATGTGACAAGGACGTAAATTTTGGGAGTTAAGGGGAGAATGTTATGGAGTGAATTGTATCTTCTACAATTCATATATTAGAACCCTAACCCCGGATGTGACTATATTTGGAGACAGAGCCTATACTATCAGGAGGCTATAAAGGTTCCCATGGGACTCTTGCCCTTTTAAGAGGAAGAAACACCAAAGCTTGCTTTCTCTGTGCACATACAAAGAAGCCATGTGAGGACACAGGGAGAAGGTCCCTGTCTAAAGGCCAGAAACCAACCTGCTGGCCCCTGGATCTTGGACTTCCAGCCTCCAGAACCATGAGAAGATAAATTTCTGTTGTTTAAGCTACATAGTCTGGGGTATTTTGTTATGGAAGCAGAAGACTAATAGCATGGCTAACCACATCAATGACAAGAACCACACCTTTGCTCCCCCTGTGGGTGTCCGTGTTTAGGTTTTGACAGAGCTCCCTCCACATCAGTTTCAGAGTGCCTTGCCTTCTCCAACACACAGCATCTTGTTTAGTTGGGCAAACCTGGGTCTGACTGAAAAGGTCCAGTGAAAGCAACAGCTGACAGAACTCTGAAACCGGATTTTTAGACCAGGCTTTGCTGCAACATGCTATGGAATCACAGCAAGTCACTTCTCTCTATCAGTTTATTCAGCTGTAAAATAAAATGTGCCACATCAGGCTCTGGGGTTATGCAGATGTGGGTTTGAATCTAGCCTCTGACATTAGATGTGTGACCTTGGGCAAGTGACTGAGCCTCTCAGGTTTGATATTCTCATCTCCAAAATGAAGGAGGATAACTAGTATTGTTCTGTCCTACCCCACAGGATTATTGGGTTAATAAAGAGATAATGCATGGAAAGTCCTTGGCAGAAATAAAAGGCCAATAAAAGGAAGTTCTTTTCCTTGGTTAATTACATGAGTTAATAACATATGTAAAGTGCTGAGGCCAATGTCTGGCCCTTAGTAAGTCCTGTATCAGTCTTTGCTATCATGTTTCCTTATCCAGGCAGCCATTAAGTCCTCAACAAGTGATAGCTGATATTATTATTTGGGGTCTCATCTCGCTCCATTTCCCTCCAAAACCCTAAACCCTAACCAGCCCCAATCCTGGTTTTCTCTGCACATAGCCCACGGGCTGTCATGCCCCAGTGCCCTATGTCTGGGGCTGGGCAGTTTCCTCCGCCTGTTCCATTTCTCCTGTTCGCAAGCTCACATGTCTTCTCCTCTCAGATTCCACGTCTTCACCACCCCCTCCTCCCAGTCAGAAGGAAGGGATCCCGGATTTGTGTTCTGCTAAGAAAACAAGTCCCCATAGCACTCAGTTCTTTGTGCCTGGTGGTTGAGTTAACTCTTTCGGAGCCTGCCTCCAAGAGCCGCAACCTTTGGGTCGACAGCACTGAGTAAGTGTCACCCAAGGCGTGTGGCACCGTGCGGGACAGAGTAAACCGGCCGCTGTGCAGAGAGGGGTCCAGTTTAACTCCCGGAGTCTGAGCCCCCGACCCTCCCCAGGGCGCATCCACGGTGAACGCCTCTCCTCAGCCTCGGATTCTCCCTTCCCCGCGGTTCCTCTCCCCTGGGTCAAGCCGGCTCCCCGGGGTCCCGCTGGCTCTTCCCCAGGCCAGTCCCTCCCCCACCCCACCCCCACCCCCACCCCCTTCGGGCGCCTCCCCTCCTTTATCCCAGAGCAGAGTCCGGCGGGGCTGGAGGCGGAGCGTCTCGGCCGAGGGCCGACAGCCGGGTTGAGAGGCGCTGAGGGAGCCGGGGATCCATACGCTCAGCCACCGCCGCCGGGCCGGGGGGCTGGCATGGCCGAGGGCGTGTGAGCGCCGAGCGCTAGGGCCTCCGCCACCATGCCCCGGGGCGCAGGCGCCGCCCGGCTCTGCCTGCTGGCGTTCGCCCTGCAGCTCCTCCGGCCGCGGGCGGCGCGGGAGCAGGGATGCACGAGAAGTAAGTGGCCAGGCGTGGAGGGGATGGAGGCGAGCTGGCTGGGCGGCTCAGGAACGTGGGAGCCGCCTTCTAGGTCTGGAGCGCCGGGACCGCGATCCCTGCACCTCCTGCAACTCCGGGCCTGAGCCCCCGCCGCCCTCCAGCCTGGGAGCTGAGGCTTTGTTCCCACGTTGTGCGCCCTGGGAGGTGGCGGGGGTCGGGGAGAGCCAGAGCAGAGCCAGAGCAGGCAGCCTTGGGCTCCTCTTCCCGCTGCTCTCCCGGCCTCTGCTCCTCCGTTTTCTCACGATCCCTCATCCCCGCTCGCTCTCTCTCTCTCTCTCTCTCTCTCTCTCTCTCCCTGTCTCTGCCTCTCCCGCCCGCTGCACTCTCCAGCGGTGAGCATCCCGAGCGTCCTGCCCGTGTGGCCTGGCACATGCTCGGTGCCAGCCGCACTCCGATGGAGCAGAAAATAAATGTCCCTGCAGGACTGTGGTAGCTTTGGTGAAGGTAACTCGCCGAGTATCTCCAGCCGTGCGCTTCGGACCCTGGGCTGGCAGGAAGGTTATTGAAGAGCTATTCCAAATGTACCCATTTTACAGACTGTGAAGGCCATGCCATAGATTGAGATCTGCGGTGGCACTGGAAATCAGGGCTCTCTTTCCAGCCCCCGGGTGACCTCCCTCTTGGGCGTCAGTTTCCCGTCTGTGAAGCCGAGGGTTCGGCTCACCCCTTGGATGCTGCGTGATGTCCGTTTCTCACAACTAGTTTCCCAGACACCAACCCCTACCCGGCCCCATCCCTTGGGGCATTTCAGCTGTTTTCGCGGAAGGAACGTCCCGGGGGTTGTGCCTTGGTTCTGTCATTATGACCCGAGAGAAAGCTTAGACCTGGCTGCATCGCTGCAGACGGACTGGGACTGGGTAGGCTCCAGCCAGCTGCCTGTGGGACCAACAGTTAGCGTTTTCAAATACAGCATCGCTCAGGGGGATGGGCTGGACCTCCCAAGGCACCTGGGGCTGGGGGCTGCGCTCTCTCTCGACAGTGCCCAGCTTCCAGGGGGCCAGTGGGGAGACAGAACCGCCATTTGAGGCATTGTAATGAAAGGGAAACTGAGGCACCGTGTTTTCGAACGTAGCACGAGGCCTGTGTCAGCGCTTAGTGCAGGAGAGAAGCATAAAGAAAGACGAGGAAAGCAAGTTACTGCTCGGAGCACGGACGCTTTCCCTGAGTTCTGAGTCTGGGGGAGACCACTCAGGGAGGCAGAGTCTCTGTACAATATCTGGGAAATAATGAAAAGTGTAAAAGAAAGAAAATGATCTGCAATCTCCAAACCCACACTTACTATTGATATTTGGGTTTTTTCCCTTGAGTCTTTGTGTGTTTCTATCAATATATATTGTTAAAATTGGAACCATACCATACTCACAGTTTTTTGTCTTGGATTTTTCATTTCACACTATGAACATTTCCCACATCATTAAATTCTCCAAAAACATGATTTTAATGACTCTATAAATTCTATCAAGAGATGGTAGAAGTATAATTCTCAGAAAGTTAAAAAAACATGACTCTTATACAAATGTAGCAAAGATTTATTCAATTCATTAACGAGGTAGGAAACTGGTTGGTAAAGCTGATTCATAGGAACATTAGAAGAACCCAGGTGAGACAGGCATTGGAGAAACAATGTTGAAATCAAGTGGCCGGATAGATACACAAGTGGTGGACGACCCACAAAGCAGAACAGTCATAATTCTTGGTTATCTTTCTAATATGCTGACATCATTTGCATCTCTGTCAGGCAGAAATTTATAAGTAACATAGAACTAACTTCACAGAGCAGAAGCTGCTAATCAATAGTAAATAAAAAGACAATGGTAGATTCCCCTAGATAATTCAGTAATTGGTGGGTGGGCTGGTTAAGCAGTGCTCCAGTATGACATTGAAAAGATAACCCTGCTTCCTCTTTGCCTGTTTTTCAAGTTGTGGAGACTTTTTCTTAAGATTTACTGTGTTCTTTTATTGTTGTGATTTTAGATTGCTTTCAGGATTTTTTTGCAATCATAACTATCATTTCAGTCCTTTACATATTCTATGAAATTATCATGTAATTTTTGTTATTGTTGTTTAAAAGGTTTCAGACTGACCCTGGTATGAGGAATGCATCTTAAAATCCAGAGACACCAGGGCAGGGTGTCTTCAGGAATATTAAGTACCTGGCTTAATTCTCCGTACATAGTTAAGTACTCATTACTCAGAAAATATTTGACAAATAAGTGAATGCATTGGTTTTGATTTTAACTTATCTGATGAGTGGTGTTAGTGCAATGAGATTATTTTTTAGTATATTTTTTTTTAATTTTTTTTTTCTTTTTTTTTTTTTTAGTTTTTAGACAGAGTTTCACTCTGTTCGCCCTGGGTAGAGTGCCGTGGTGTCACAGTTCACTGCAACGTCAAACTCCTGGGCCCAAACTATCATCTTGTTTTAGTCTCCCAAGTAGCTGGGACTATAGGTGCCTGCCAAAATGCCCTGGCTAGTTCTATTTTTAGTAGAGACCAGGTCTTGCTCTTGCTTGGGCTGGTCTTGAACTCCTGAGCTCAAGCAATCCATCTGTGTCAGCCTCCCAGAATGTTAGGATTACAGGCATGAATGCCAGACCTTTTTAGTGTAGCTTTTAACTACAAGTGTATTATACCAGTAATTGGAAAAGAAAATTAATAATCACACCATTCTAACAGAGCAACTATGGCCATCTTTTTATCACTCTATGTTCTATGCGATTGATGTGATTAGTTTAGAAAGAACAGATTTTGTAGTCCTCACCTCCGTACTCAGGAGACCTTTGGATTTGGTATGTTCTTGTGGAGGCTAATTCACTTAGTTTTGGGGACATTACTGTTTCATTAATATGGCTTATAACCAGTGTTTGAGTTTTACACTGCCTTGAACTTGTCTTTCTTGTAGCTTCAATTCCCTTTTCTTGCAAAATAGCATTCCTGCTACTTACCTCCCAGGCTTGTCAGTGAGGACAAAGGAGAACTGGGTAGTGAGAGTGATTTGGAGAATAAGGAAGTGAAATACAAATGCAAACTTGCCATTAGGCAGCTCAAGTTGAGGTAATGATGCTCTGCAGAGTAGGAGGCAATTTCACCTTGACTATCTCCAGTACAGTGATGAGATGGGTAGGTATCATTGTTTTCATTTTACAGATGAGAAGACCAAAGCTCCCCATACCTTCAGAACATGCCAAGAATCCCACCGCTTCATTCTTCTCCACTGGTATCATTCTAGTCCCAGCCACCACTATCTCTCCCCAGGGCTCCTAGGTTTCCAACCTTGCTTTCTTGCTTCAGCTCTCACTTCCGCCCTCCTCCCCCATCCCATCCCCATTCTCCACCAAGCAGGCAGACTGATCTTTTTTAAACCTAACACAGATCATATTGCTCTGTATTTAAAATATCCAGTGCCTTCCAAGTCTATTTATAATAAAATCCAGGCAGTTTCCATGGTCTCTGCATTATCAGATGCATGGCTGTCCTGCTGACCACATCTCACCAAATTTTTCTCCAATTTACTTGACTCTAGCTACCTCTACCTTCTGCTGGTTCCTTAGACAGGCCAAGTCCACTTCTGCTCAGGCAGGCTCGTTGCACATTTTGATCCTTCTCCTTGAGGTACTCTTCTCTGAGATCTTAGCTTGGTTCCTCCATCTGGTCCCTCAGATTTCTATTAAATGCCATCTTTGCTGGTCATCCCTTCAAAAACAAGCTTCCCTGGCTGGGTGTCTATTTATTCCATGACAGTAACTTATTTTGTTCAGAGTCCTTGGCACCATTGGAGAACGTTTGTTTATTGTCTGTCTCCCACATTTAGAATGTCACCATCATGTAGACAGGTACCTGGCCTATAGTCAGTGCCAAGACCTGGGAATCAAGCAGGCCTTCTAATTACCCAGCACAGGCAATGGTCATTGTCCCAGGAAGTCAATCCAGACCCCAACCAGAGGTGGCAATACAGGTGACCCACTTTCTCAGACATGCCAGAACTAAGCTTTGTGGTCAAACTTAGAAGGGCTACAAGTGTCATTGTAGCAGGGACTTTTGTTGCCTAAAAGGGACTCCAAGAA
Source organism: Loris lydekkerianus (assembly GCA_963574355.1). Lineage (NCBI taxonomy): Eukaryota > Metazoa > Chordata > Mammalia > Primates > Lorisidae > Loris > Loris lydekkerianus. The sequence goes on along the minus strand of CAUYPK010036976.1, from coordinate 34,987 downwards.
TTTATCAGTTTCTTAATCTCAAGGTAGAAAGCTCACATCTAAAATACTCTAAAGAATTTATCCTGTTTTAAATACCTAAATATCCTGTTAAATAAATTCCTTTTAAAAAGTTCAATAGTCCTAAATTGAATTAATTGTTCACGCATGGCTTAGCTAGTTATAGAAGTCTGGGATTCTAATGTTTGTGTAATTTTTTTGTTGGCAGGAGAAATTGAGGAAGGCAGCCCCCAGCTACAGCATGAACTAATAATACCTCAGTGGAAGACTTCAGAAAGCCCCTTGAGAGAAAAGGTAAGACTCCAAAGCTCTCATTTTCATTGGCAGGAGTTGACAACTAGAGGCTTAGGGCTACCTACTCAGCTTTCTTGGAAACCTAGTCATTGCCATCAGTGCTGTTTCCTGCCCACTTTGTCCTCTCTGTTGTCAGCTTGGGCCATCCTAGACGGGACTTTCCTTCATTGAATGACAAACTTCTAGAACATTTCCAAATGCTATTAGTTGAGGAAATGAGAATTCATATTAGTACTGACACAAGCTAAGTACAAATGTGTTGGTGTCATAAAAACCACCTACTCTTGATTGAAATTCATTCAATGTTGTGATTGTTATTTTTGCTCTGCATAACACACACATGCTTTATTTTATAGATGGTATAATGTACATAGAGAGGAAAAGGATAATCTAAAGTACTTTTACTAACAGGCAGGAGAGAGACCTAGCATGGGAATATCTCTAAAAATATAATAGATTCTCCTGGCTAGAACACCAGCAAAATGCATAGACTTTACAAAAGGGAATGGAAAGAAGACAGAAAACATTATCCTGACAGAGCACCTGTGTTAGGATATTCTTTGTGGTTCTGATTTTTACAGCTTAACCAAGACATGAAAGAAAGACGAGGTTGTTGTATGCAAGTAAGCTCCTATGTGACCCTCCATTTTCTGAAGAACTTGGGTTTCCTCATTTATGAAATGGGGCTTAGAGGAAATAAAGAGGAAGAGAGCTGAAAAGAGGGGTTAGTTCTAAGATCTTTTATGGTTCAAATGGTTTGTGATTTATTGGGCAACATATAGAAGCAAGATTATAGTAGGAAAGAGATGTGTCAGGAAAGACTTCAGATGTTGCAGCTCTTGAGTCTGGAAAAATATTAATAAACAGAGAGGAGAAATGTCTAGAGTTCTAGAATTATGGCTAGAGTAATACAGATGTGTCCCAAAAAGCTCTACCTTGGATTTACAAAAGGAACTTATAGTGAAAATTTAGGGACAAATAAAAGCAAGTTACATTTAGTCCTAACGGCAATTAATGCATTGAACTCATTTCATCAAAAAGCAGAAGAGGCGTCAGGAAAAAATAGCTTCAGGAAAAGTCTAGACAAGTTAATGGATGGTCATCCTTGAGCAGATTATTTTTAAAACTTAAGATTTTGAATATTACAGCCTATTCTTTATTGCCTGAGGAGTGGATCTGGTACTTTTTATAGAGGCCTCTTTGTTCCCTCCAGATGTGGGTGCCGGGCATCCTCAGGAAGGGCCTGAAAAACAAAGTGGAAGACCAGGTCCTGTCTTTGTCCCCAGCTACTGTCTGCCCAGAATATGGGTCATTGTATTCTGTAGGAATAGTTAGCACAGTGCCTGGCACCATGAATTTCGGTTGAGTGAATAAATGAATGAATGTCAGAGAAAGAGAGTAGAAACTGGATTTTATTCAAGCCTCTTATTCTTATTTATGCAATTCATTCATTCATTAAACATTAATTGAATACTTACTGTATACTAAGTATTCTACTAGATCTTAAAGGAATGCAAATGTAGAGGGACAGGTTTCCAATATGCTGTGGAGCTGAAGGGCTATTTAATCTAGCCCACAGGAGAAAGGACTTTCAACCCTTTCCTAAGAGAAGTACAAATATTGGGTCAGCTCTCTACACTTCCTAGCAGAAGTGATGGTGTCTCTTCCTCATACAGTCCCAGAAATACCCGAGAAAAGCTGATCAGTAGAACTGGACAGGGAAACTTCATAGATCCTTAAAATGCAGTTTCATTGTTTTGCTTGAAATGTCTCATGGAAACAAGGGACATCATATTTTAGTTATCAGTGTCTGAGCACCTTCCAGAACAGAGAAAATTATTTTTAGATTACCCACATAAAAATAAATATTAGTACTCATGTTGCAGCTTGTGTCTATTTGGGGAAGGGGTGATAATAGTTTGATTTGATTATCGCCTACCTCTGTTGCTGTTTGCTGGTTTTAAAATGCCGACTTGGGGCTGTGTCCCCCACTTTTAATGTGTTTGGGCAGGGCATTCGTTCCAGAACTCCCCAGAGTAGAGTGCCAAAGGAGCAGCCACCAGAGTATGTGTTGGCAAAGGAAAACTGGGGCATCAGAAACAGAGAAGTGACTCTTTCAGTGAAAGTTATTGGGCAAGCATCTATCCCAGCTTCCTACCCTGATGGGTTTGAAATGTCCCCTCTTAAGATGAGGTAATAGATTAATTTGGCAACAGAGTTGCCCAAGAGTCTTTGATGGGAACATTCTGATCTCCTCAGAGCCCTTGGTGACCGGAAGGTCTCAGGAATGGCCAGACCCTTACGGAGAGTGAGATTTGCAAGCAAGTAAGGAGAATGTGCTTAGAAGAAGCAGACCCCAATCAGAGGTGGCAGTACAGGTGACCCACTTTCTCAAGTATGCCAGAACTAAGCTTTGTGGTCAACCTTAAAAGAGGAAGAAGTGCCATTGTATAGGGACTTTTGTTAACAAAAAGGGACTTCAAGAATTTATCAGTTCCTTAATCTCAAGTTAGAGAGCTCACATTTAAAACACCCTAAAGAATCTGTCCTGTTTTAAATATGTAAATATCATGTTAAATAAATTCCTTAAAAAAAAGTTCCATAGTCGTAAATTGAATTAATTGTTGAAGCATGGAGGTTTATTATGACTTGGCTTTTAAAATTTCTTTGACTTTTTTTGCAATAATAAGGCAAAAAGATTAAAAGTTATTTTCTTAAATTATAAAAGCAATTATGAAAACATGGAAAGATGTACAAAAGAAAATAAAATTAACCCATGATCCCACTGCCTAGAACACCTGTGGCAACCTTTAGATTTATTTTTTTCTACTTTTTTCCCTTTGCAAAAGTATATTTAAAGAAAATATGCAGTGTTATATTTTGAGGCTTTGTGCTCAAATGTTTGTTATGTACACTTTCTCAGTATTTTTTTTTTTTTTTTTGAGACAGAGTCTCATTATGTTGCCCTCAGTAGAGTGCCATAGCATCACAGCTAACAGCAACTTCAAACTCTTGGGCTTAAGCAATTCTCTTGCCTCAGCCTCCCAAGTAACTGGGACTACAGGTGCCCATGACAATGCCCTGCTATTTTTTTGTTGGAGTTGTCATTGTTGTTTAGCAGGCCTGGTCGGGCTCCAACCTGCCAGCTTCGGTGTATGTGGTTGGCACCATACTCGCTGAGCCATGGACACTGAACCCTTTTTCAGCATTTTTAAAAATAATTTAAAAATGATCTGAAGTTGTTGTTTTTTAATGTCTAGTGTTCTTTCATATGAATGGATCATTTTGTTTATTAACCATTCTCCTATTTTACAAAATATTTTCTATATCTTGGCCACCTCTTTGAAAATGGTGTAATGAATACTTTATAAATAAAAGTACACTTTAGCTATAATTTCCCATTTTCCCTGTAAATTGTGATTTTATGGATGACCTTTGGGACACCCTATATAATAACCCACTATGAAGAGGATCCCATGGTCTTTCATAAGATAATAATAGCCAACATGTATCAAGGGCTTTCTGTGTGCCAGGTACTGTGATAAACTATTTAGGTACATTACTTCACTTAATCTTTGTGAGATCCCCATAAGGTTGACAATTGCTATCTTTCTATTATAAATGAGGAAACTGAACTGCAGAGAGGCTCAGTAACATGTCCACCTTCACTCCACTGTGGTATCAGAGCCAGCACTTGAACCCCAATCTGACTCTACAGGAAACTGGCTGTTGAAGACTGTGTTTTCCTGTATTTTTCTTTACCAGACCACACAAGTACACTTCACACCACATTTCAGCTTGGAGTTTCTTTCCTGTGCCTTTTAGGAGAAAGCAGAGGAGCAAGGTTTGGGGTCATTCTGGCACTGAGGTCATTTCACGTTTGGGCTAGAAATACAACTGATCCCTGCTCCTTCGTTTCCAGTGGGTCAGCGTCTGAGTACTGTCCTAGATAGGCCCTGTGCCCAACTCTAGGAGACTTGGCTCCGGCTTTTAGAAACTGACCTTCTTTTTTTGTTGCTTCTAGCATCCATTCAAAGCTGAGCTCAGGGTAATGGCTGAGGGGCGAGAACTGATCCTGGACCTGGAGAAGAATGAGTAAGTGGACTCCTCTGTTGTCTAAAATGAAATAATTAACTTCTGTGTCAACACAGGACGCAGGTGTCACTGTTTTGGAAGGAAGTAGTTAGTGGAGTGACCTCAAGCTCTCAATCCTTGATTCTGTTTGGGGAAGCATCATGCAAAGATAGAGCTTTTCTAATTTTTTGACTTGCTGTGACATTACTGGACTGCTAAACATCTTGCTTGGATTTCCTTAGGCTGTATTTCTGGGGTCTCTTAAAGTTCACGGCAGGCACAGGGGAGTGTGTATGTGTGTGAGAGAGAGATTAAGGGAAGGGATGACCAGAGGCCGTCAGCAGCTGCCTTACTAGCTCCAGCCCAGAGCATGGCAGGAAATGAAGGAGATTAGAGGAAAACAGCAGAGAGGAGTGAGGCAAAGCAGAGTATGTTCTGGGTCAGCTAAGCCTCGTTAGCAGTCTCTGGGCATCATTTGGCCCTGCTCCTTCATCTTCCTAACCTCATCCATCTTGGGTGGTGGCCTGGCTCAGATATATTTCCATATTTATTTGCTCTCAGGTACAGTTGTATCTTGATTCATCGTACTGAGGAGGTGATGGCATGTTTGTTGCCCAATCTGTAGCCATTCCCAATCTTCTTGGCCACTGACGAGTTCTCCTTACTTGGCCGAGGGACGCTGAAAGCGTTTGGTATTTCCCCACCAACAGTCCCTCTTTCCTTCTGTCACACAGACATTATAGATAAGGCTGCATGGCTTGGAGAGCTGCCTGTCTCCTTTTGGCAGCTTCTGGAATCCCCTGGAAGCTAATGAGTAATCAAATATATCATTGCCAAGAAAGGAATGAAGAAGAAGCTTCCCATATCCAGAAGGATGAGAATGGCTGCAGGATTGGGTGGAAAGGGAGAATATAATTTATTCCAAATTTGGACTTTTGGACACTTGCAAAGGAAGATGAATGGTGTTTTAAGTGTGGTTGAAGTACAACTCAAGCAGTTTGTGCAGTCAATATGACTTCATCTGTATCTTTCCTCTGCCTGCAAGACAGGGTGGCCTTGGGAAGGCAGAAAGATGGGGATTGCAATCACTTTTGCTACTCTCCTTCTGAGATTAAAACCAGTCAGGGGATGTGTTTCTTTATCTCCTGTTTCCTGAAACAGATCTGACCAACTGCATCTTTCAGAGGATGTAGGGTCTGCATGTGGGTTTCTACTTGGGTATCTTCTTTTGGTCCTACAAGAAAAGGGCCATAAAGGGTCTGTTCTGGACTATATTCTTTTAGGGCCTGTTTTAATTTCTCAGGTCTCCCTCCTGTTAGCTCTAGTCTAAATATTCCCTATTGCCACCTAAGTCTAATTTCTTCTGTTTTGCCCTGAGTGAAGCATATGACCTTTAGCTTACTCTGGTCAACCCAAGTGATGACATCGAAGCCATGGGCAAATCTTTGCATGTTAGACTGACCAAGTGGGGATCCCAGGACTCAAGTCCCCTTCCTTCCATATTGTTTGGAATCTTTGCAAGAGATCACAGGAAGCTAGAGCAGGGAGATGCCTTAGAAAATGCTCTTAGTAAATAGTGAAATTATGAATGCAGAAATCTTAACTCAGGGAAGGAGTCTTGTCTACTGCACAGCAAGTAAATGAGAGGTGAGACTAGAATCATTTATATGCTTAGCTTGTATCTAAAGTCACAGAATGTGACCCAGGAAAAATTATTGAATATTTTGGAAGCTTACCCTCCTCATCTGTGAGAATAAATGAGGTGAGGTGTGTGAAGTGCATACAGAGCACATGGGAGTGGTCCATTACTGTCGTGATTTTTGTCATCCCACACTGAGGTGCCCGAGGACAACCTGTGGATGTGGTTCTATCACAGGCCACTCCAGAGCAGCCCTCTTGATTCACAGCGAGCGCTGTGGGGTTGGATGTGGTTCCTGGCCTCCTTTAGTTGGCAGAAGGCAGATTTGACAAAAATGGAAGCAGCAAAGCCAAGCAATATGACCTCACCTTGTGTCCCTGGGGAACAGTTTCCTGCTATTTTCATCCAAATTGGGCTGCCTTTTGTTTTTGAACATGTGTTATGGAGCGGAAGTCCAACTGCACACGACTTCCTAGTGTGTTTATTTCCCAAGCCTCTCATTCATGGTGCGTGTGAGTCCAGATTCAAAACATTTTGGAGTGGGGGAGGTAATTTTCTGATTTTTCAAATCACTGTGCTTCTATAATTTCATGATATCTGGCGGGAAACAAGCCATGTGCTACGTGGTATCTTAGGCTCCTCATTCATTCTTTCCACTTACTGTGCATCTGCAACCTTGCAGGTGCCAGTGTGGGTTTTGGAGATGGAGCTGTGCATAAAACACTTCTGCTTCTATGGAGCTTATATTCTAGTGGGAAACAGTAAGCAAAGTATAGTATGTCCGATGATAATGTGGTGCAGGAAAAAAGGAACTGAAAGGCTTGGGAAGAGCAGGGGGCAGGGAGGAGGAAGCTGCTGTTTCTGAATGGTGTGGGGGGAAGGCCTTGCTAGGGAAGTGATACTTGTGTGAAGACCTAAAGGAAGTGAGGGAGTGAGCCATGCAGAGAGCTGGAGATGACAATTCCAAGGAGAGGGAATAGCCACGTTCAACGGCCCTAATAGTTTATGAAGATTTCCATTCTCTGTGCTGTGCCACATACATTTCCCCATACATGAGATTCTCAGGCTCCCCAGGAACAGTGGGCAAGGGCTTCTGGGACTCTGTGGGGACAGAGAGGACATTTTAAACTTCTTTTTCATCATCCTGAGGTGTCTGGCCTTCTCCCATCAAATCAAAGCCCACGTGCTAATACATGGCTCAAAATAGCAGTGAGCAAGCATTTAATGGAATTCACACATGGAGAGAGATGGCCAAGAATGGTGAGGATGGAGGAGCACGGGGGATGGGCTGGGAAAGGGGGGATACAGCACACCAAGCCTCCGCTCAGGCAGCAGGCACACCGAGGTATCTTGCAATAGTATGGCAGCGGGCAGCCTTTTTTTCTCTTTCAAGCAACTTAGGCAAAACAGATGACATCCTATGAGAGTCCCACGCCCTTTTTCTACTGAGTGCAAGTGAAAAACTAATCTCTTAGGGATAACCTGAGCATGGCTTTCATGTCAGACAGTCCTGTGTTCAGATCCTGGCTCTGCCACTTAACCAGCTCTGTATCTTCTTTAAGCCTCAGCTTTCCCATCGGTCGTACAGTCATAGTCCCACATTGTCCTTGAGCTACAAGGAGGATGAAATGAGGTGGTGCCTGTAAAAAGCCTCACAGAGTGCCTGGCTTGTATTCCATGTTCAGTAAATGGCAGCTATTATTATTTCTTACTCATTGTTTATAAATTGCAACAGTAATACACACGCATTATAAAACATGTGGCAACGCCAAATAAATTAAAAAAATGAAAGTTTCCCACCTACAAGGAGAATCCACAGTTGACTATTTGGTGGGCATACCCTGCACCTTTTCTCTGCATGTGAGATGTGCACATGGATCACAGTTGCATGTAGATACCCCACAGAAGCATATACACAGACTTAATTTTTGTTAGGAGAGGAGGAACAGAAATGAGATTATACCAGCCCTATTGCTCCAAAACTTGTTTTATTTTATTTTATCATTTTAAGACGGAGTCTCACTCTGTTGCTCAGGCTAGAGCCCCATGGCCTTAGACTAGCTCACAGCAACCTCAAACTTCTGGGTTAAGCAATCCTTCTTGTCTCAGCCTCCCAAGTAGCTGAGACTACAGGTGTCTGGCACAACGCATGGCTAGTTTTTCTATTTTTTGTACAGACAGGGTCTTGCTCTTGGCTAGGCTGGCCTCAAACTCCTGAGCTCAAGGACTCAAGCACTCCTGTCAGAGTGCTAGGCTTACAGTACAGGTGAGAACCACCACACCTGGCCCAGAACTTGTTTTGTTAGACTCAAGTGTATCATGAAGATAACACTCTGTTCTAATAAAGTATATATTACATTTCATTTTTTAATATTTATAAACACATATACACATAAATTGCAAAGGTTTGTGAATAGTTTTTGTTTGGAGAAACTCCCCTGTGATTGAGGCAGTGTGTAGAATGGACATAGCACTGAGCTCAAAGACCATGTGGAATTGGTCAACCAGCTCCTAAGCCTCAGCGTTCTCATCTGTAAAGTGGGGATTTTGTCCCTGTTGGGCCCTAAGGCTTTTCTTGAACTGTCTATTTAAAGGACACAGTATAATTGGAAAAATGGAAGGGAAGTCCCTGCCTCAGGGATTCTGCTCCAGTTATGGAGCTGTCCTTAGAAACAGTCTGAAGTGGGATAAAAGACAGTGTTGCCCAGAGCCAAGGGTCCTTGAAATTGAGAATGAACTGCACCAGTTCAGGCAAAAGAAAACACAAGAAGAGAAATTACAGGGCAGAAATTATAGGCTGCTATTTCCACAGCCCACACATTTGAGGCATAAATCTTTAATATTTTTTTCTATGTCTTTCCCCCCATGTTCTGAGGACTGTCTTGCCAACACAGGAACAGAAATGAGATTATACCAGCCCTATTGCTCCAAAACTTGTTTTATTTTATTTTATCATTTTAAGATGGAGTCTCACTCTGTTGCTCAGGCTAGAGCCCCATGGCTCTAGCCCCAAGTTTGGTTGACCAAACTTGTTTGCTGAAACAAAATGGAATCGTCCTTAGCAATAGGCATCCAGGGAGATGAAAGTCTCTGGGGTGATGTGGGCCTGGCTCTCTCCCCTCTCCTTTCTTGGCTTTTTCCCAAGTGGAGGGCACACTGACTTGCTTAGCTGGCTTCCAGGATGCTCACCAGGCCACACTGCTGGTGTATGACAAGGGCACCTTCAAAAGCAAACGAGCAGCTCAGCTAGTAGGCACTTCTCTCAGAGGCACAGGCTTCTGACTGCTAGTCTCTTATGCATGTCCTGGGACTCTCATCTTTTCAGTACACTCACCTTTCTTGAGTCCAAATGCTAAGAAGTTTAGTATCTGCTGCAGAAGGGAGAAATGTCTTTTGCTTTCACCCGAGTCATTGTGCTCCAGCCATATTAGTAAAGAGAGATCCTATTTGTACAAGTCTAGCTAATAAGAATGAGTGTTTGTTTTCTTGTGTGTGTTTATTTACCTCTAGAACTCCTGGGGATCATTAATTGTCAAAGCAGATTTTGGGCATTTAGAAGTTACTGATTTTAATACCCACCATTACTTCTGACTTTCATATCTCTTCATTATCTCTGACTTCCTATCAGTCCTTCAGTGACACCATAGGGATGGAGACTGCTTTTGCTGCCCTGGAAATCCAGAAGCTACCACCTCCAGTCACTGCTAATGGAGTTATCTAGCTCCTTAATTTTTTCATTTCCCTCCTTCTTAGTCCTTATTTGGGTTGTAAAATGCTGGAGGAACTGAGAAGAGAAGAATTATCAGGCAGGAAAAGGAGTTTTTCAGCAACAGACAGGACAAATTAGTTGCCACCTCTTATTCCTGCGCTGCTCTTCCAGGGATGCCTGGTAAAAACACATGGCTGACTCAGAGTGGAGCCCTGAACACCGCTTAGGCTACAGTGCTCTGCACCTGCCCTCACCCTACTGCGCTCCTCTTGGGTTAAGAATGGGCTTTAACATCTTACCTAGGCTAGAGGACAGCTCTTTTTGACCCTCTCTTGTCAGGAGCTTCATTTGTTATTGGCAAAATTCAATTTCCTGGATCAAAGAGCAGCTTAGAGAGGCTTAGACAGTATCTCAATGCTCTTAGCAGACCACACTTCACTGAGTTGCATTTAAATGAGTCACAGACATATGGATTACATTTCACTTAAAATACACATGGCTCAAGAAATTAAAGGATATCATTCTTTAACCAAGAATTTGGCAGATCTAAAGTATTAAAAATGTTTTTCCAAACTCTGCACACAGCTGGATACCCCCATTCCTCACAGCTAAGAGTATATAACCCCGGGAGACCCCGTGCTGGGGAAACAGTTGTATGTATGGGTGGGGACACCAGGATCTGATGAGAGCTGCCTGTGGGTGTCTGAAATTTTCTTCAAACATTCCTTTGGAAGTATCAGGAACTGATTTAACCCTGCTGCGTTGACTCTGAAGGCAGTGAATGCATGAGCAAATTCCAAGCACTGTGCTAGGCACGTTGCCCCAAGAGAGACCTGATAAGGGTCTGGGGGTGTAGTTTCCGATTCTAGCTTTGTTGACTGAGATTGATTTCATTCACAATTCCGATGTTGTCCAAAACCCCTGGAATTACAGAGCAAATGGATTGCCAACCAGTCTGATAGGATCTTTGTATAAGCCAAATTCTCAACCCCACCCCTGGCTGGCTCTCTGTAAATGCTCCTTAAGCAGTGAGTATTACATAAGCAGGGTGTTCATTTGTAATGGACTGAATGTTTATATGTCCTCCCCAAATTCATTGTGTTGGAATCCTAGACCCCAAGATGATGGAATTAGGAGATAGGGCCTTTGGAGATGATTAGGTCATGAGGGCTCTGGCTTCATGAATAAAACTAGTGCCTTTATAAAAGAGAACTCAGAGAGCTAGCTCATCCTTTCTGTAAGGTGAAGACACAGCTAAATGGTATCCTTGATGAGGTAAAATCTACTTATACCTTGATCTTGAACTTCTCAGTCTCTAGGAATGTGAGAGGTAAATTTGTTGTTTCTGAGCTACCCAAGTCATGCTATTTTGTTACAGTAGTCTGAATAGACTAAGATATCATCTTTCTTATTTTTTAAAATTTTTTGAGGCAGAGTCTCACTCTGTTTCCTAAGCTAGAGTGCCATGGCATCAGCCTAGCTCACAGCAACCTCCAACTCCTGGGTTCAAGCCATCCTCCTGCCCAACCTCCTGAGTAGCTGGAGCCACAGGTGCATATCACAATGCCCAGCTATTTTTAGAGACAAGATCTTGCTCTGGCTCAGGCTGGTCTCAAACTGGTAAGCTCATATGCCTTGGCCTCCCAGAGTGCTGGGATTGCAGGCATGGGCCCCCATGCCTGGCCAAGACATTATTATTTTTATTTTTTATTATTACGTATTCACTTCTTCTTTTTTTTTTTTCTTTTTTGAGACAACATCTCACTTTGTCACCCTCAGTAGAGTGCCGGTAGAGTGTCAAGGTGTCATAGCTGACAGCTACCTCTAACTCTTGGGCCCAGGCGATCCTCTTGCCTCAGCCTTCCTAGTAGCTGGGTCTACAGGTGCCTGCCACAACACCTGGCTGTTTTTAGAGATGGAGTCTCATTCTTGCTCAAGCTGGTCCCAAGCTCCTGAGCTCAGACAATCCACCTGCCTCAGCCTCACAGGATTACAGGCATGAGACACTGTGCCCCATCGACATCCTTATTTTTAAATTGTTGGAAACACGATATTTCTTTCTTAGGGTCCATTGCTTAAGCTCAGTCTCAGTAATTAAAAGTGGTGATCTGAAGGAATATAATTTGTCTACAGCTATTTCTAGTATAAAAGAAAAAACAATTAAAACAAAATGAAGATGCAGCTGTTTGAAGTAAGTATCAGAAAGTATCTAAAATTGAAGTAGCCTAGATGTGTGGATTCTGAAGGCCATGAGCACATAAGCCCCAAACATCCTAATTCCTTAGATTAGGAATCTAAGGAGTAGAATAGATTTGGACTTTGGTGCCTGAGACCCAGATTCAATTCCAGGCATTAACATTTCCTTGGTTAATGGTCTTTGGCAAGTTACTTACTGTCTAAGTTCTACTTCTTCATCTGTAATGTATTCATAACAATACCCACTGCTCAGTGAGTATTTACTGAGAGCCAGTGCTAGGCAAAGACACCTCACACATTATTTAATCCCGATGGCAACCTTTTGGAAAATATATCATTATTATCTGCATTTTATAAATGAGAAAACTCAAGCACGAGGAGTTTAAATAATTTACTCTATCAGGAAGAACCAGATGTAAAACTCAGGCCTGCCTGTCTCTTTCTACATTTGCTACCTGCATAGAAGATCTGTACTGCAGGGTATGTTAGGCTGAAAAATGTGCACTCTCCCTGTAAAAGAGATCTGCATTCTAACTCCTGGACCCACTTATGTGGCTATGTTGCCTTATATGGCAAAAACAGGTCTTTGCCGGTATGTTTAAGTTAAGAACCTTGAGATGAAGAGATTATCTCTGGGGGATAATTATCTGGTCCATTAGGGATGGGTCCTAAATGCAATCACAAGTATATTTATAGGAGAGAGGCAGAGGGACATTTGACTCTAGGCAGAAGAGAAGACAGAGTGACCACAGAGGCAGAGACTGGAGTGGTGAAGCCACAAGCTAAGGTGTGCTGGCAGCCATCAGAAGATGGGAGAAACGTGAAGCAGATCCTCAGGAACAGAGGGAGGGCAGCCTTGCTGACACCTTGATTTTTGTTTAGAAATACTGATTTCATTCTTCTGGCCTCCAGAGCTGTGAGAAAGCAAGTTTCTGTTATTTTAAGCCACCACATTTCTGGTAATTTATTACAAGGCATCCCCAGGAAACAGACACATAAGTTCTTTGAGGTGTAGAGATAATGTATTACAATGTGCTTAGTATAACGTCTGGTACATAGCAAGTAGGTTTTTAATACATGCTTACCTTTATTAATGCAAAGTCAAGAACAAATGTTTTCTAAAGTGTCTTGGTGATGTAAGGCATGATATGTGAGCTCTGCAGGTTTCTTTAAGTGTGAAAATGACAAGAGAAAAACATATTGAGAAATAATCTGTGTGGTTATTACTTATGAGCATTTCCTAAATTCTAGGTCAGGTTCTTCTCTGATGCTAATTCTGCCCCTAGGGAACTTCTGGCTGAGGTTAGCTAGGAAGGATGGTCAGATATTAATAATAATAACAACAATAATAGTAACCACAAAAATGTAGAAGTCACCTATGTAAGAGGCACTGTACATGGCTCATCTAATTCATTTGTCACAACCACCCTATAAAGTGTGGGTACCTACATGAACCCTATTTAGCAGATGGAGACCCTGGGGTGTGGAACATTGTGACTTGCTCAAGGTCCCCTGGGTGCTGAGAAGCACAGAGGCAAGGTCTAAAGCTAGAGTTGTTTGACTCTCAAATTGAGACCTTTAACCTGGGCATTGTATTCCTCTTAGATGCTCTGTCCTGGCTTAGTATGCTTTGACCTCTTTGGCTGGCATTGGCACTGCTTCTCCATTGTTCTACCCTTCCTCTTCTCGTCCCTCCCCGCCTTTCCTCAGCCTTGGTTAGAATGTGCATGTCAGTGTAACATGGTGGTGTAATCCAGGCAGGTATGGGGCCCGAGTCAGGCTTGTCACGCTCCCGAGGTGTAAACTTTGGCCAGTTACTTTACCTCTGCAGATCTCAGTTTCCTCATCCACATGATGGGGATCATAGCAATGGCCACCCCACAGGATGCTATGTGAATTCAATAACGTAACGCTCTTTAAGGGTTTACGCAGCGCCTGCTGCACTGTGAGAGTGCAATAAATAGCCACTGTTATTTGTGTTTTACAGAGTCGGAAAAACATTTAAGAATGAAGTAAGAGGGAATTCCCCTGAGTTGGTTTCCAAATGTAATTAAGAGGAGTTGACCTTAAAACTCGTTGCCCCTGGGAGGAAATACACTTCTGCTTGCCAGCCATGCCCAGTTCGACCTAACTGTAACTCTGAACACAGCTTGGCAGTGTTCTCTTGTCAGCCAAGGTGCACCTCTTCTCTGAGTCTGCAAAAGCAGTACCCAGCCCCTCCCTCAGGCGAGGGCCTGAACTAGCCAACTCAGAGGTTGGATTTGGTCACTGGTTCCACCTCTATCTTCTTCCAGGGACCCACAGCCAGGGCTGCCTGTGTAGCCAGGAAGGATGTCCAGAGTTTTCTTTTGTCTCAAGCTTATTTCTCCTGGCTGCCCTTCACCAAGAGCATGGGGTGAAATGAATGGGAGAAAGCTGTCAACTGCCCTTAGACAGATCCTTGTCAGAGCTAAGGGAAGAAGTAAGGAGTGTTCTGAGTTTGGGAATCCCTTTATTATCAGGCCGCTTACCTTAAGATAACAACAATAATTTGCATCCAGTGAGTAAGCATTTCCCATGAACTTAATATTTTGTGTAGATTTTTTTTATCCTTATGTATGTTTACCCACATGGGATCATACTCTATCCTCAGTTTTATAACTTTTCTTTTTTCACTTGGAAATATAGCATGGACATTATCAAAACCTTGAAAAAATTTACACAAGAACTTTTGGGAATGTTTGATGCTTTTCATAATAGAACTCCAGAAAAATATTAAAGTTATGGAGTTTTTAAATAAATGGGGTTTTACTTTATATACTCTTTTATACTTTGCTTTTTTATTATTGTCTTCAGTATCTTTCCACATTAGCACATTTATAGACCTATTTTATTCTTTTTAATGATGTCCTAGGATTTTATTGAATAAAGGACCAAAATTTATTAATCCCTATTAATGGACATTTAAGTTTCTGGTTTCTTGTTATTTCAAATAATGTACTAATAGGCTTGCATATAATCTTTAAACACATTTGCAAGTATTTCTGTAGGATCATTACCTAGAACTAGAGTTGCAAAATCCTATGGCAAATACATTTAAAATGTTTTTAAATTTTGAGAAATTGTAACTCTCACTCCACATATATCTCCTCAAAGGCTATCCCATTGTGTATTTATATGCTGAATGTGAGAGTATAAGTTTCTACACGTTTATTGTATCATTTTTAATGGCCATGTGATATTACATTGGATATAAGTGATTAGCTCTTAAAATTTTTTTATAATGAAAAATTATCAAATGCACAGAGTAGAGAAAATAACATAATGAATCCCTATTATTGTTCAGATTCAACAATAATCAAATACCATGATTAATCACTCCATATTTTTCTTTTATCTTTTGTTTGAAAGGTACTTCCTTTCAGAGGTCCTCCCACAGGATTACTTCCTAGATAAATATACTTGAGTCAAAGGTAATTTACAAGTAATATGTGGATATATAAAGACAAATTGCCTATGGCTTTTCCATAAGTTTATATCCCACTGAGATGTCCTGTTTTCTCAAACTCCTATCAGTTGCTTGATTGTTGAGCTTGGGCAAACTGTTTAAACTCAAGCTCTCCTGTTTTGTTTTGTTTTGTGTGTGTGTGTGTGTGTGTGTGTGTGTGTGGTTGTTTGTTTCTTTTTTTTTAGTTTTTTCAAATAGCTTTACTGAAATATAACTTACATACCATATAATTCACTCATTTAAAATATACAATCCGATTTTTTTTAGTATGTTTACAGAGTTGTTGCAACCATCACCGTAATCTAATTTTATAACATTTCCATTACTCCCCAAAGAAACTATTAGCATTGTTATGGGTTGAATTGTGTTCCCCAAAGTCATATGTTGAAGTCCTAATCCACAGTTCCTCAGAGTTACCTTATTTGGAAATGGAGTTGTTGGGGCTGTAACTAGTCAAGATGAGGTCATCCTGGAGTGTGGCCGGCTCCCAATCCAAAGTGACTGATGTCCGTATAAAAAGGGGAGAATTGGACATAAACGTGTACGTGTGAAGAATACTCTGTGAAGATTAGGGTTATACAGTTATAAGCCAAGGAACTCAAAGCTAGGAGAGAGGCCTGGGTAGACCCCTTCTTGGCACTTTCAGTGAGAGCATGGCCCTCTTGCCACCATGATCTTGGAGTCTTAGTCTCCATAACTGTGTGATAATAAGCTTCTGCGTTTTTTTTAAGTTACTTAGTTTGTAACACTTTGTCAAGGCAGTCCTATCAAACTAATGCAGTCAGTTATTCCTCATTCCCCATCAGTCCTATGAAACTGCCAGTCTGCTGTCTCTAGATTTGGCTGTTTTGCGTACTTCCTGTAAATGGAATTATACTATTTTTTGTATAGATAGAACACATTTTATTAATCCATTCATTGGTTGGTAGAGCTCCTGCCTCTTAAACCGGAGCTAAATTCTCTGCATTCTACACATTTGTATCACCTGTGTAAAGTTCTATGCCAAATGCTGTGTGCGGAGTAGGGATGAAACAGAATTTCTTTGCCCTCTGGTAGATTATACTCCATGGGAGAGAAAATGACTTGCAAACAGCATAATCCAAAACAGATTTCAAATTTACACAATAGAGTCAAAAGTAAAGTATTGAGAAGGCAAGTGGAAGGGGCATTTGCAACTAGGGAATAGGGGAAGCTTCCCTAAAGGGGATTCCTCGGCACCCTGTCTTACAGAAAGAGAGAAGGTTTGTGATGAGGGAGGGAGAAAAGATGGATGGGAGAATGAGAAAGGAATTTAGACTGAGAAAACAGTGGATAAATATTTAGTCTAGATCAAGGAGAACCAAAGCTGTAGGGCTAATAATCTCTTAGGAATTTAGTATTCCTAACTAGCCAGATCATTTGAATTCAGAACAGTGATAAGTTGCGGTCGGGAAAGGGGTGGCTTTTCCTTCCACAGTTGGGCTACCAGTGGATTTGAGTGGTATGAAGCTCAGTATTTTTATTCTTCCATTTTTGTCTTTGAATTGGATTCTCTCTTACCTGGGGTAAAACCATGTGGTCAGGGAAGTAGGTGCATTACTTCTGGGAAAGATGCTTGAAGTGTACTTTAAAGCAAAGCTGTATCTCTACACCTTGGATGAGATGCATCTTCCCCCCCCCTCCCCTCCACAGTGAGGAAAAATTTGGGTGGAGCTGGATGGATGGAGGTGTACTTGGTGGATGGAGCCCATGGGTGGCCAGGGACTAAGCACAGGCAGAAATGGCTTCTGCACAACTTGGGCAGGTGTGAGCATCTCCTGAGAAGCAGGGCTGGTGGAGGATGTCTACCTATATTTTCTATACCACATATATAGATGTGGGGTGTGGTATAGAAAGTATACCTACATATAGACCCTACCTTCCAGCCCTCTCTTTTCTCCCAGCTTCAAGGATGTGAATAAGCTCTTCATCCAGGGTGTCTTGAAATTGGAGGCTATTTCCCACTCTTCAACATTTGTGCCTGACTAGACTAACCCCAGGGAAAAATCTAGGAGAGGAGAAGGTAGACCGTGGGGCTTCTGGATTGATGCTGTTCAGAAAAAGAAGCTGAATGTACATTTCACCAAAGCAAGTAAGCTTTACTTTCTCTATTTAGAAGTCAGTGACACACACAGACCTTTGGCTGACCCACTGAATACTAAATTAGCCAGGTTTCTGGGCACCCTGGGGCAAGTTATAGGTCTTGCTCAAAGTCATCTGAGGGCAAATATTAGGTCAGAGAATCCCTGGCTTTTCTGACAAGGCTTGAACTCTGGTATGCTCACTGAGGATTCTTAATTTCAGCCTTTCTTTCTCTTTCTTCATTCAACAAATATTGTGATTGCCAACTTTGTGGCAGGCACTGTGATAGATTCTGGGTGTTCCTAGAAGAAGCAATGACAAGCAAAACACACTGTCTGCCATCACAGGACTTACAGCTTAGTAAAATCAGATAATTAAACAATTACAAACCAACATGAGGTGTCCTGGGATGGGAGAAGTGGAGGGTCCTGCAAAAGCATGGGGAAGGGGAACTTCTCCTGGACTGGAGTCCAGGAAGGCTACTGGGGGGAAGTGAAGAAAGGGAGGAGTGTGGCGGTGGAGGGTGTGGTCGAATTGGCTCACACAGCAGAGATTCTGTGCCAAGTGCACAGTAGCAGGAACAAAGCCCAAAGGCAAGAGCAAAGCTGAAGATGAAAGGAAGTTCTCTATGGTTAGAGCAGAGCAGGCAGAAGGAAATGATGAGAGAAGAGGTAGGCAGGGGTGATCTTTACCAGGCCTCGTAGGCGCCTAAAGAAGCTTGAGCTTTTATCTTGAGGGAGACGGGAAGCAGATGAATATTTCAAGATCCGCATAGTGACAGCATCTAAAATGTATTTCGGAAGAACTAATGTAGGGAAGCAAGTAGCCAGGCCAGAGAGGATGGATTCCAGAGATATTTATAGGGCAGAATCTTAGAGACTGGGAAGTAGGTTGAACATGGGCTGAGGGAGATAATAGATTCCAGAGCTGTCCAGAGTTCCTTGCTTGAATAAGCAGCACTATGGTGTCTTAGTCCATTCTGTGCTGCCATAACGGAATTCCAGGGACTGAGTAACTTAAGAAAATAAACTCACTTCTCACAGTTCTGGAGGGTGGTAAGTCTACTACCAAGGTGCCAGTGTCATCCTGTGGTAAGAGGGTAAGAGGGCAAGAGATCAAACCTGAAGCTTTAAACTTTTTTTTTTTTTTTTTTGAGACGGGGTCTTGCTCTGCCACCCAGGCTAGAGTGCAGTGGCATCATCATAGCTCACAGCAATCTCTGACTCCTGTGCTCAAGTGATCCTCCTACCTCAGTCTCCTAAGTAGCTGAGACTATGTGGTATGTGGCACATACCACAATGCATGGCTAATTTTTTTTATTTTTTTGCAGAGATAAGGTCTCACTCTTGCTCAGGCTGGTCTTCAAGTCCTGAGCAATCCTTCCCCCTTCACCTGCTTAAGTGCTAGGACTATAGGCATAAGCTACTGCGCCTGGCTATTGAAGCCTTTTTACAATCAGCATTAAATTCGTTCATGAGGGTAGAGCCCTCATAACCCAAACACCTCCCATCAGGCCCCACCTCCTCGCACTGCCGCAGTGGGATTAAGTTTTCAACACATGCTTTTTGGCAGACACAGTCAAACCCTAGCAATGGTGGTGCTCGTCCTTGGGTTTGTCCTGCACTTGTGGTGAGGTGTTAGATAAGCTATTTATTTTCTCAGATTTTTAGTTTTCTTGTTAGATAAAAGTAATAAGCCCTAGTCACCAAGTTTGCAGGGGATCCACTGATAAAAGCTATTGAAATGTAATATTCTGTACTCTTGCCATCAGCCTGACAGGCCTAGCAGAAGCAATCTCCCCTTCTCTGGTTATCTCTGTCTTCTCTCCTTATCTAAAATTCTAAGCACTTGATCTCCAAGGAATTGGTGAGACCTCTGCCCCATTCCAGCAGCGAAGGCTTCACTGGGGGCCTCTCTGGGATTCTCAAACTGACTTTTGTTGAAAACAATGATATCATTGAGTGGGTGGAGTTGGGCCAGGCTTTCCTCAACCAGTCAAAGGAGAAATGGGGCATACGACTTATGGCTCTTTTCCGACCTCTTCCATAGCTCCCATTTACCCTCATTACCCCTTCCTCCTCCTTCTCCCCTGAGGTTTTGAGTTTGCAGAAAATTGGCAGCCTCCACATTCTCCTCTTGCATCAGTCTCTCTGGAGAGCAGTCCAGATGGACCAAGGGGCTATAATGGCTGCATTATATCAAGCCTTGTTTCCTTCTCCAAAGCCCCCCTTCTGGGGAAGGGCGAGTCATGGAAAGGGATTCCTTTGGAGGGAGGTTGGAGTACTAGGGAAAGTGGTGATCTAAGTGTTGGAGGGATGTCTGGCTCTTTATCTCTTGACTCACCGATACTGGATTTGAGACTTAGGTAAGAATGCAAAGGTCACACTGACCTATTAGGTGTGTGGTGATAGGAAGATGACTGTGGAAAAGCCATGTTGAGTATTTTTAGTCCCTAGGCCAGCCTCGCTCTCTGCCCTTCGCACATACACACATACACACAGACGCATGCACACACACATGCACATGAACTTCTCCTTCATAGCTGCATAAGCAGCTTGGAAATTGGTTACCACATTGGTTTGCAGCTGTTCTAGGAAGGAAGGAAACAAGATGAGCTGCAAAACAGTAACTTGCCTTCTGAGGACCAGACAGTGACACCTACCCTTTGTGTGGCCTGTCAGTGCACTCAGAGAGACCTCTTCTAACCACGGCAGGAACTGTAGGTGCCAGGAAGAGGTCAGGATACTAAGGTCTGCCTCGTTGCCTGCTATATATCCATCCCAGCACAGTGCCTGGCACACGACTGGCCTCAGGAAATATTTCTAGAGTGAGTGAGTTGGTTACAGATGTAAAGCCTGAAGCTCAGAAAAGGGCTTCTTCCCTGAAGCCTGGCCAGGGACCCCATGCACATTAAGTGATGAAATCAAGTCCTGAGGAGCGCCAGCCTCCTGATGCCATGTGCCCTGTAGTTTGTACCATATTATGCTGCTTAATAAGCAATTATTGATGAGATTGCATGAACATCCTTCCTTTCTGCCTTCTGGGAGTGTCTGGATGGCCCAACTCTTGGATTATCTACCACTGACTTTTATCTTTTACTGGTTATTGAGAGAACAGGTTTAGAAACTTGATGTTGGGGACACTGTTTTGCTCTCCTTCCAATTCATCTGTCAAAGTGAGGGAGAACATTGGGCAGAGGGTGGTATATAAAGGTTGTTTTGATGCAATGGACTTTGCAACTTACACGTAAATCCCTGCCTCCCCACCAAAGAACTTTATAGAAAGGATGAGGAAACACACAGAATGAGGGAATAGCTGAAGAACTAGGGTTTGAAAGGTTTGGGATCCAAGAATTAATAGAGTCTTTTTAGGTGCTACCGTGGGGGTTACTTAGCCCCAGCCATTTCCACACAGGTGTCACTCATCTATAAATTCCAAGATGAGATCTTACTGTCCAGACTTGTCATGTGCCAGTCATTTGGCAAAGTAAGGGCAGGGACCTTGACCAGCTCCAGGTGCCCAAGTGAGCAATGCAACAAGAGGGGAGTATTTCTTTACATGCACATCATTTAAACACATTTAATCAGAGGCTAAAAGGGACTAAGCACCTAGATTTGTGGATTGGATTGTGGTCTTCACCCACCTGTTTTTGATTTTTTTTTCCACCCACCTATTTGTTTTTCAGGGGATGGTCCTCCTATTCCCTTTTTTCTAAGCATATTCTAAGCATATTCTCATAGGGACCTTAGACCTCAGTGGTCTTAGAGGGCCCCTTTCTTCCTTTCTTCTGTGTCTCATCCACATAATTATAATGTGGCTGTTTCCTCATACACCCCTTGTTCTGGCCCTTCCCTTCAGGTTATCTGGGGTATCAGTGACTCTGATAAGCACTGTGGTTATTTACCAGAAACTGGTTCCTCAAGAGGCTGTTGTCAGGCAGTATTTTTGCTATTAAATTTTTCTCAGAAATACTAAAGATAACTCTCCATTTCTCTGAGCTGTTCTTAACCAATTTTGATAAATACCCATAATGGCATATTCAGGATGCTGCAAAACAAACGTGTGAGCTCTTCTTGGGGGAGTCACTGCAGGACCCCACTCCCCCACCCCACCACCAGCATACACACACCTTCCAATCCCCAGCAATTAAGGTTCCTAAGCCCAAGAAGTTGGCCCTATTTGTACAGAGAGGTTACTCATCCTTGTAGTGCAGAGGCAGCCAAGAGGGAGGCATGAAGAGAATTAAATAAAGGTCCTGCCTGCCAAAGGAGTAAATGGTACTCATCCAAACATCCTTTGGTATATATCATAAAATCAAGACACAGGACTAGGAATTGGTCAGAAGAGTGCCAGGTCTTGTGGGGACTGGGGGAAGACGTCATGGGAAGCGGTTGGTGAAAAAGAGTGTTGATTTAATACATTGTTTGGAAACTTCCTTAATAGAAGGTTAAAGAAAACATACCCAGGAGCTTTGGCTTTTTGCCAGCTTCTGGGTGGCGCCATCTTGCCTTCAAAGTGTTGCCCCTGAAACTTGTCCTCCAGCAACAGTGATGCTTGTTCAAGTGAGTTCTTGGGATAGGAGGCTGCCGCAGCTCTTTACTATAGGAATAGGCTTTAAAATCCTCCCTTCCTTGGCTTTGTCTTTTTCTCTCGAAAAGGAATGCCTCTGCTTGTGGACCCCTGGACTTATAAATCCCTTATTTGGCTTTGGGGCCATGGCTTTGGCATGTTGGTTTGTTTCCATTCCTTTGCAGTCAGAGGTGGAATGAGCACTGATTTGGAAATTTGCATTCTGAAACAGTGCTAAGCTGTCTCTCCTCCCCCTTTATTTTCATCATCTTCCAAAACAAAACAATGCTTGCTGAATTTGTTCTTTTGACCCAGATACAGGCTAGCATAGGCCATGACATTAAAATAGCACTCTCTTCTGTTCAAAGATACTTCCCAGTGCCTGTTCTGGGCCTCACCTTTTCTATTTGGTAGAAAAAGAAAGTGAGGGTAAGTGGATTGTGATGTGCATCTTATCACTTAGTCAAAAAGTATTAATATCAAAATTTACATACTCCCAAAAGAGAGACTAGTATTATGAACCTTCAGATGCCCATTACCTGTATTTGACAATTACCAAGATTTTGACACATTTTTTCCAGCTAGTGCTGGTGCTAGAAAAAATTATAACAATGACGTTTGCAGAGCACCCATGCTTTCTACTTTACAAAGAATTCTTTCACATTTATTCATTTTATCTAACAAGTAGGCATATAAGTCTCACTGTATGCGCTAAGCACAATCTTACAGCAGCCCTGTGAAGTAGATTTTATCATTCTCTCCATTCTGTACAGGAGAAAACGGAGGCATGGAGTAGTTACTGACTTTCCCAAAGTCATACAATTTGCAGGTGTCAGAGCTGGAATTTGAGCATATTTTCTTTCTTGAGCCTTTCAATGTTGCCATGAGATAGTAATTATTACTCTGCCCATTTTGCATCCTAGGAAATGGAGGCGGTTTAGTTGGCTCCAGTGAAAACAATTACCACGCAAATGCATTGTGAGCACTCATGGAAGTTTTATTTATCTAAATAATGGGGGTAAACTTGGCTTAAAATTGGGTAAGAGAAAACTAGATGTGTGTATGTGTGCGCATGTATCAAATAGTGAAAAAAGGAATGCTAAATTAGATACAAAACTAGTAATTTTCTAGGGGCAATAAAATCATAACCTTTGCAGTTATCTTTTCTACTACATGAAAATATTTGCATTTCTATTGTATCTTAAATTTTTACGAGTTAACCTCTGATTCTACAGAGTAGTACAAGAGTGCCCTAATTAACTGTAAGCAGTAAGTCTTTCAAAGCCACATTCCTCCCATAGAGCCCTCTTTGAGTCTAGGACCTGACAGTGCTCTTGCGTGACATTGAAAGGAACCACAGTCATTTTTTGCCTTATTTTCAGGGTTTAGAAAGACAGTCGCCTAGTGTGGCTAGTACTCAAACCAAAGTACTTGTTCAGAGCCCTAGACTTTCCCTTGATGCTGTGCTGGAATAAAGATGTTTGCCAGGTGATTAGAAGGCTAGAAATGGAAAGAAGAATTAAAAATGTTAAAATGGATCAAATGTAGTTAGAACAATACCCAGAGACTGAGAAGTATCACCTGGAAAAACTATTTAAAAATCAGATTCTTTATTCCTTCTGTGCAGAGTATAATTCCCAGGTGAGCTGGGATGGGGGCCTGAGATTTTATTATATTTATTTTTTTGACAACAGTCTCACTCTCGGTAGCATCATCACAGCTTACAGCAACCTCAAACTCTTGGGCTGAAGCAATCCTCTTGCCTCAGCTTCCTAAGTAGCTGGGACTATAGGTGCCTGCCATGATGCTTGGCTAGTTTTTCTATTTTTAGCAGAGATGGGGGTCTTGCTCTTGCTCAGGCTGGTCGCAAACTCTTGAACTCAACCAATCTACCCACCTCGGCCTCCCAGAGTGCTAGGCTTACGGCATGAGACACTGTGCCTGGAGGGATTTTATAGTTTCTCATAGACTTTCTGGGTCTTCTGCAGTTACTGGGGTAGTCCCTCCGATGACATCAAGAATGACTTTGTCACTAACACAGGCAGGGTGAAGACCCTCCATGTGAAATAAAAGAAACTAGCAAGGCTATACCTCCTCAAGCATCATCAGGGTTGAAACGTCTGGGTACTCCTGAAAGACGCTTCAAGATTCGGGAAAGGAGGTAGCAGTAAAATTTGCCACTGAGATGAGCCCAGTGAGGCCTGCTTATACTGAGCCGTCAGTATACGTTATTGTTTTTCAAGGTAGTTTGGAAATAGTTTTCACTTTGTCTTTGTGGGTTTGCTTATCTGAAGCAGGAGGAAGAAGGATTGAGTTCCCTGAAGATGTTTTGCAAATTTATATTAGACTTACTTCTCCCTTCTCTAGAGGGGCAGTTTAAAAATACTTGAATACCTCCATTTCCTAGGATGCAAAATGGGCTGGGTAATAATTACTATCTCCTAGCAACATTGAAAGGCTCAAGGAAGAAAATACGTTCAAATTCCAGCTCTGATACCTACAAATTGTCTTTAAGTTGATGATACTTAAAAGAGTTGTTGTGGGATTGAAGGCTCCGAGCCTTAGAAAGACTGGTCAGAGCTGTTTTCAGACTGCAGAGTGCTTTGGGGACCTGGCTACTTGTACAAACGGCTCCAGTTTTTCCCTAGAGAGTGACCTCGTGTTTTATATCCAGTGTGTGAGGCAGCTTATTTTCCTAGGTGGGATTCTGAAAATGCAGGTTTTGCTCAAGAACTTTGGGGTCTGAGTGACCCGTGTTTTGTCCAGAGTCACCAGTACAGTGCTGGCTGCTGTTGTCATGATGAGGGTGGGAGCGTCCTGCTGATCTCAGCCTGACCCTAGACCCTGAGCAAAGCAGACAGGGTGAAAAGCGGTAGGGTGCAACAGAAATTGCTTTTCTGTCAAAGCTAGAAAAAAGAGGGGGCAGGCTGGGAAATCTTGGATAGTCTTTCTCTCTTCCTGGATGCACATCACTCACAACTCATTTCCTGAAAATCCTAATGCAATGCCGTGGTGAGAGACAGCTTCCTGCTGATCTGCTGAGCCAGCCCCTTGTCAGGGAGGAGATGAGAACAAGATGTGGTGGCCACGTGGCCTCCTCTCTGAGGGGACAGCAGCAGCGGGGAAGGCAGGCATGCATAGGCCTAGGTTGGGGCAGTTGGAGAGTTGTTAAAATAGGTGGCTGAGTTTCTATCTGATTCAGTAGGTGGGGGGGGGGGGCAGAGAGTTTATATTTTTAAGTAGTTTCCAGGTAATGTTGATGCTACTGGTTCAGAAAGGGTGGGCAGATGGAAGAGGAAGCAGATTGGTTGTTCTGTGTGGATTCAGAAGCCAGAATGAAGGTCATGGGTGCCAGTTATAGAGAAATAGTTTCTAATCCATTGTAAGAACTACTGTGTGTGGTCAGAAATGGAGTGGGTGGTCTCAGGAGCTCCTGTCCCTGGAGGTGTGCAGTTTTCAGTGTCCATATGGCAGGTTCCTGCACTAGGTGGAGGGCTCTTTCATTCATTCGTGCACTTTCTTTCATTCACTCATCCACTTTTTCACAGAATACATATATACTGCCTGCCAGCCGGATGCTGGTGCCTGCCAGTCGGGTGCTGAGAGCTGGGGAGAACTCTAGAAAAACAACTGTGGTCCCCACCCATAGTCGAGTAGATTTGGCTGTATAATTTCTGGGGTCACTTTCAGTGCTGAAGTTTTGAGGGTCCTATGATGGGTTAGGGGGAGAGATCCTTAGAAAAAGGAGCTGTAGAAAGATTCTTATCTTCTGAAGACCTGTGCCTCCTGTGCCTGAGGACCAACAAGAAGGTGGAGTCCTCTGAGGATCAGTTTGGAGCATCTTAATTGGACTTGGATGAATGATTTTCCCCCCTTGCTAAAGTGGCTGAGAATGTATCTACCAGGAGGGCATTTCCCAAGGGAAAATTCACATCTCCTGGATGGCACCTGGTAGGAACCATTAAACTCTGAAGCCCTGACCAGCCTCTATTATGCAGTCTGTGAAAGCAGACCGGGAAATGGCCTGTAGGAGTGAGCAGATTGCTTTTTACCACCTCTCTCAAGTGATGTCCTGGAGAGTTAATGGCTGAGGAGAGTTATAGAAAACTAGGTAAATTCCTGCAATTTTTCTGGGTTCTTTCATCACAATCCATGTTGAAAGCAATAATGATAATTACTAACTTGTACTTGGCTCCTGTTATGCCCAATCAAGATAGTGAGTATATTATCCTCATCTTTTGCACAAGAGGAAACAAAGGCTTGGGGAAGTAAAGTAACTTGCTCATGGCCATAGAGACAGTAAATGTTGGAGCTGGAATCAAAACCTCAATCTTCCAGACTCCAGCTCACGCTCTCAGCTCCTAGTACACTGAACTACTCATTCATTCATCCAGCAATTAGCTAAGGAATCTTTTCCTGGAATAAATGTTAAGCACTGATAAGTATCAATGAGCAAAGCTGCTAGGCCTGTGCTGTCCTGGGGCTTACAGTTATCTTCCTCAGACAAATGAGTGATTCTTCTCTTGAGCCCCAGGTTCAAAGTAACAACTATAACTGGCTAAGGAGAAAGAGAAAAGGCAGGGAGACAGCTCCTGGCAAGTTGGCTACTGATGCAAAGTTTTCCGGTGAATGAGAGTTTCTCTACTGGAGCTGGGTTTTGTGCTTTGCTTTATTCTTATATTTCCCTGTTGGGTTTCTTTTCTTCTTGTCTAAGGATGGATGCTGAAGGCCTTGACATAATACAAGAGACAGTTCTTGTGGTATTTACCGTCTGACTGCACTCTGGTGGTAGAGCAAAATCCGAGATTCAGGAGTTCTAGAACATAGAGCTACAAGTGACTGTAGAGACCCTTTATAATAATGACCCTCTCTTGCTGAGAAGTGTCACCTCTTTCAAAACCCAGTTGTCTCTATAGATTTCTTTGGCTTTCTGTGCTGGCCTCCGACTAAATTTTCTTCATTTTAAAGGCAGTTGTAAATTAGGGTTTCAGTTTTCAAAATACATTATCTTATAATTGTTTTACAAATCAATTAGTTCGGAAATGTATAACTTACATTGTGAACATCTTCTGCAATTCCCTGACATGATCAGTGCTAACAATGGGCATTTTTTTCTCTTGTTGCTTGTGATGCATGCACTAATGTGTACAATTATTAGTTTTTCATTAAAATGGAGTTTTAAGATACATACTTTTCTGAAATTTACTGCTTCTATCTAACTCCATTTTAGACATCTTTCCATATTAGTACATAGAGGGTGGACATAAAGTTCATGTGCAATTTAAAATAGTTTAACACAGTAAATTACACATGAATTTTATGTTCACTCTGTATAGAGCCACAGTCTTTCTTTGAGAGACTCCAATTCTCCCACTCAAGTAATAACGAGGCCCAACCCTGTTTAGCTTCCAAGATCAGATGAGATGGGGTACATTCAGGGTGACCACAGACTGTCAGACTTGAATTTCTAATGGTGCTTTCCCATTGTAAACCTGTTTGTACCCTGACCTTGACTTCTATAGAAGAATGAATGCTTTTAATGTGGTGGAACTAGTTGAAACATCCATTTGGTTCTTTTCACTTGTCTTTTAACTTTCACAGAGAAATCCTAGGAACCTTGTTTGGCATCATCTAGACTTTGATGTTTGATGAGAGATTCTTCTTCCTTTTCTTTTTAGATTGAGTTTCACTCTGTTGCCCACACCAGGCTAGAATGCCATGGCTTCAGCCTAGCTCACAATAATTTCAAACTTCTGGATCCTCCTGCTTTAGCCTCCCAACTAGCTGGAACTACAGGTGCCAGCCACAATGCCTGGCTAATTTTTTTCTGTTTTTAGTAGAGATGAGGCTCGATCTTGCTCAGGCTGGTCTCAAACTCCTAAGCTCAAAAGATCCTCTTGCCTCAGCCTCTCGAGTGGCTGGGACTACAGGTGCCTACCACAATCAATGCCCAGCTAATTTTTTTCTGTTTTTAGTAGAGACAGGGGTCTTGTTTTTGCTCAGGCTGGTCTTGAACTCCTAAGCTCAAGAGATCCTCCTGCCTCAGCCTCCCAGAGTGCTAGGATTACAGGTGTGAGCCACTGTACCCGGCCTTCATGAGGTATTCATAACCTCAACTTCCAGGGGTCTGTGACAAGAGAAAAAACAAATGTCCAAGTTTAAAATAGAAAATATTGGATGTATTGGGAGGGCAACATACAGAACTACCAGGTCTCAGGGAATCTGAATCATGAGGTCTCAGAAAGGACAGGCAGGGGCAGCTCTGGGAACTCAGATGGCGGGAAAAGAGGAGCAGATGGTGTTGCCTCCATCTGTTCAGACCTTGCAACATCACACCATTAGCCTAGCTTGGAACCAGGGCCACCCCTTTGGCAGGGCTAAGTAGGTCACTTTGACAGACAATATCACCAAAATATCCATCAGGGCAAAGTTATTCTCTTAAAAAAAAAATTGATCTGCTGATACTAAAAATTGGTGGATCCAACACTGGAAAAATCAATCAAAGAGAGTCCATAGTCCCTGGAGAATTTTGTTTGTGTTTGCATGTGTATTTTCCCGAGACCCAGAAAAATGCATCAGTTGCTTTCCGATCATCTCATTGGAGTAATGATCCCAATAAATGTAAAATTAACAACAAATTTCCTCTGGATTTCCTTTGTTCCTTAACCCCTGTGGCTGCATAGTTTCTTTTGCATGGAGATGCTTGGGATGGTTCCTGCCTTGTTCAGTTAAAATCACCAGACCCCATTACCAGGAGGATGTAGCCCATTAACTGAAGATATAAAAAATGTCGCTTTTTATCGTTTGCAGGCACCTTTTTGCTCCAGCCTACACAGAAACCCACTATACTCCGAGTGGTAACCCTCAAACCACCATGCTGAAATCAGAGGTGAGTTCAGGCCAGCAGATACCTGTCCAGCTGCTGCCCTCTCCAGGTAACACTCCTGCAGACTGAGGAGATTTTTTTTTTTTTTTTTTCCCCCCCGGACTGAGGAGATTTTGATGGAGGTGGTCCCTCTACACTCTGCCCCAGGCAACACTTGGCAGAGATAGTTTTGATTGTCATAACTGGGTGGGGGGAGGGAAGCTACTAGCATTTAGGAGCTGGAAGCCAGGGATGCTGCCAAACATTGTATAATGCACACGACAAACCCCCCACAACAAAATTATCCTGCCCCCAGTGCTGTTGTGCCTACGTTGAGGAACCCTGGATTCCAGTGCCCTTTCTCAGAGCCTGGGCTGAGGAGAAGGAGTGAAGAAGGGAGGTGTGTGGAGGACAGCAGCAGAGGCCCTCAGCCTCAAGCTCCTCCAGCACCTTCCAGGGAACCAGAGATCCCAATCGCCAGAGTGCGCGCGTCTGACCAGACAGTGCCAGCCACTATCAGTCATTAACAGCTCTGATTAGGTCATCGCCTTACCCCTGGGTGGGGAAGGGACCCAGGAATGTTAAGTCTTGATAGATATGAAAGATCTAGAGCCTATGAACTAACCAGATAGCTCAGGGACTGTAACCAAGACCTTCCTGGATGGGGAAGGGGTTGCTAGTGCAGCCAATGCCTGCAGCAGGCAAGGCAGGCTGTATCTTCGCTGGTTCCTCATCACTGGGGAGGTGGTCCAGCTGTGACTCCACACTCCTCTGTGCCTCTGGGTCAGAACTTGTCTGCTCCTCTTCAGACCTCTGTTCTCTGCCTCCAGGGACAGGCAGATGCTTTGGGCTTACCTAGAAAGCCTCAAGCCATCACAGCTGCACAGAAACACCCTCATCTGAGCTTGGCTCCTGCCTCTTCTGTCCACCCGGCTCAAGAATGGGTCTTAGTCCACAATTTGCCATGAGCTCATGCTTCCTGCTGTGAAAGCCCCCTCAGGGTGGCCCCATCAGGCGGAGGAGCCACGGAATGCAGTGACTTCATGACTGCTCCATGACTTGTCCTTTGTGCTGTCAGCTTGTGCGTTAGGCAATGAGGCTGTAAGGGCCTTTCAGACAGAGGAGTGGAAGAGAATGTCCCCTCATTCCTCATCCCCCTCCTTCCAAAAGTCTTGTTGACTGAACCGTGGGACACTCACTTATTTTCTAACATTCCCTGCTACTGCACTTTTCTAAGCCCCCCACCCAGGCCTATGGGGCTCTCAGTGGGTCATTTGGATCCTGAGATCTCAAAGAAATGGGAATGGAATAAACCATTTAGCTGCACTTGACCCAAGTGTTGTTGATGACTGTGTTCTGCTACCAAACTTGGCTTGGGGGAGTTCTGGGAACCTTATCAAGAGTCGGCAGTGAGTCTTTTAGGCCACAGCCCTGATCTAGGTCAGGTCACTGGGGATGGGTCATGAACGTGTTTCCGTGGAAGGAGTTACAGGGTTTGGGGTCTGAAGCCAGGCTTATAGTTTTGGCTTTAACTAGCTATGTGACCTTAAACAAACCCTTTTGACTACACTAGTGTTGATAAAGTGGATAAAGTTTATAAAGTGGATATGCTGATATCTGATTCACAGAGCTATAGAAGGGCAAAATGAATCACTGGTTTTCTTGGGAATTTATAAATTAGATATCTCTCAGCCTTACATTTTGCAGATGAAGAAATTGAGAGAAGAGGAAAAGTAACTTGCCCAAGTTCAGCTAACCAATAAGGGGCAAGGCTTAGACTAGAACTTGTCTGCCCTGATGCTAGGGAAGTCGGAGCTCTGACAAATCAATTCCTTCCTTTGCCACTTCTGGGAGAGGCAGCGGATGGAGTGTAAGGCCAGGCTGCTGGGTTCCAGTCTCCTCTTTGCTGTGTTACCTTGTGAATGACTTAAAACCTCTCTAACTTCCTTTTTCCTCCTTTTAAAACATGAAAATCATATCTATCTTAAAAAACTGTGTTCAGACATAAATGGGAAAACAATCTGCCTAAGTTGATCATCCGGTGGTAAGAGCTGGGCAGATGTTAGGTCTCATTGTTGATGACAGTAAGTGGCAGGTATGATGATCACAGAAGGTTAACTGTAGGAAAGCCATCTGTGTATTGTCAAGCATGCTACAAAAATCAGTGGATAGGCCATTTCAGAGAGCACTCAGCCTGCGAATCAATCTAAAGACAGGAAGAGACACAGGGATTCTTCACAGCCATCCCAGGATCTGAATTCTCTTTAATTGAGATAGCACCAGCATTTTGGAAACGTAGCCGACATGCATTTCTAAACTCCTTGACTTTCTGTCTCTCCAGCTTCTGTGCACCCCCATTTCCCTCGTGCAGGCCCGGCCCTCTCCTCCCTGTGAATAACCCTGTGTGGTGGGGTTCACGGCCTCTGAGTTCTGAGGGCCAGCTTTGGGACTGAGTACTCTATGATCATCCTCTGAATCCCAGAGCCCTGGGGTAGGGAGGGAAGCCACCTGACGGGCTGGCATTTGAAAGCAGATGGAATGCCGGCTGGAAGGAGGGTTTGGCCTGCCTGGCTGTCTTTCCTACATGCTGGCAGTGCCCTCTGCCCCCAGGGCGGATGCTTTCTTTTGTACTCCTCATAAGGGTGGGATTGCTCTTGTTTAAGGTCCAGAAAAGTTTTATACAAAGGTAGGCTTGGCCCCTGTCCCTCTTCCTGACTGCATGAGCTTGAAGGGGAAGGAGCCACATTGCTGTCTGGATTATCAGCAGATGAGAGGACACGGCGGTCCTGAGTGAGCTCCAGTCAAGTGTCAGCTTGGCCTGTGTCTTCTGACCTGGCTGCTTGGCTCAGTGGCACAGGACGTAGAGTTGGCACAGGAGAGGCTGGACTCAGCCCATTGTTGGGCTTCCAGGTCCCTCAGGGCCACATTGTGTCTGTGATGAAGAATTTAATGATAGCCAGGTCACTAACGTTTACTGCCTGCCGCTCTGGGCCTAGCACTTTGCTAGCTCCTTTATGGTGTTCTCACAGCCATTCTGGGGAGTGGAGCCTGAACATGGAGGGTCAGAGAGAGGTTGTGGAGCTGTTTACATACCTGGTAGATGGGGGGTGGGGGGTGGATTTGCCACAATGCTTGAATTTAATTATTAGGCTGTACTGATGCTTAGAGATGGGAGAGAGATGGGGCCAGAGAATACAGACTAATGGGTTAGCTATCTGCTGGGTCACAGCTCAGGGCACAGAGCAACAACTACAAGCAGCATGATCCTAGGCATGGACCCTGGGACGGTCACTTATGTGGAGGCCTGAACATTTACGGTTGGCCCTGCTCAGGCTCAGGTGTTGGAAAATAGAAAGCTTCTATGTCTGTAACTGAGTTTACATACTTAAGATCTTTTCAGAACTTTGCTCTACCCAAGGGTTTTACCTTCTCTCTGTTCTGAACATCTCTGTCTTGACCTATTTGTGAAGAAGCTTATGGGAATGAGTCCCTTCGTAGCACCCTTGGTTTGTGGGGGACAGTCCTGGTTTGGCTCATCTGTCTGGTTTTGCTCCTTCACACACTCAGCAGTGCCCTACTCATTAATCTGTCAGCACCTCAAACGTTTATTTAAGCCACTCCTTATGGTTTGTAATTATATCTTTTCTTTCCTTCTTTCCTTCTCTCCTCTCTCTCTTCCTCTCTCTTTCTTTCTGAGATAGGATCTCACTATGTTGCCCAGGCTGAAGTGCAGCAGCATGATCATAGCTCGCTGTAACCTCCAACTTCTAGGATCAAGCAGTCCTCCTGCCTCAGCCTCCTGAGTACCTGGGACTACAGGTGCCTACCACCATGCTTGACTAATTAAAAAAAAAATTTTTTTTTTCTATTTTTTTCAGAGACATGTTCTTCCTCTGTTGCTTAGG
This sequence comes from Loris lydekkerianus, assembly GCA_963574355.1. Taxonomy (NCBI): domain Eukaryota; kingdom Metazoa; phylum Chordata; class Mammalia; order Primates; family Lorisidae; genus Loris; species Loris lydekkerianus. The sequence goes on along the minus strand of CAUYPK010036976.1, from coordinate 2,152 downwards.
CTGGTCTTGAACTCCTGGCCTTAAGCAATCCTCCTACCTTGGCCTCCCAAAGTGCTGGGATATGGGTAAAAGCCACCGTGCCTGGCCTATAATTATACCGGTTTTTGGTATTAAGCCCCACAGAAGCTGAAGCTGTGTTTGCTCATTGTTGTGTCTCTGGGTCTTGGCCCAGGGCTTGGCTCAGATTGGTGTTCCACAGCTGGGTTGGGAATACCAGGTGGCCATGAGACACAATGACCAGAGACACAGGTGCCAAACCAAATAAGACCCAAATGTGGAGGGAGTCAGGGAAAGAAGGTATAGAGAGCTGTGGAGGAGATGGGGATGCATTTGTTCCCTTGAGCTGCTGTAACAGAGCACCATTAACTTAGAGGTTTGAAACAATAGAAATTTATTCCCCCACAGTTCTGGAGGCTAGAAATTCAAAATCATGGTGAGAGTGGGACTGTGCTCCATGCAACACCTCTAGGGAAGAATCCTTCCTTGCCTCTTGCAGATTCTGGTGGCTCCTGGCGATCATTAGTGCTGCTTGGCATGTAGCTTCATTACTCAAGCCTCTGCCTCTGTCCTCAAATGGCCTCTTCTCTTTCTGTGTGTGTCTGTTGTCTCCTCTTCTTACCAGGACACAAGACATTGGATTTAGGAACTCTGTAATCTAGTATGACCTCCTCATGTAATTACACCTGCAAACCCCTATTTCCAAATAGAGTTATATTCTGGGGTTGTGGTGGACCTGAATATTAGGGGGACACTATTCAACCCATAACAGGGGGTTTTTAAGGTGACATTGGTAGGGATGTGGGCTCTTTCAGAAATCAGTGTTTCCTGTGGCTACCATCATGCCACGGAAAGGGCTCTGACAGATCTGGAAGTCCTGGGTTCTCCACCTAGCAGGAAGACCTTTGGCAAATTTCTTTGCTCCTCCAAGCCCTACCTTCTTTCTTTGTTCAATGGAGATAATGACATCTGCCCTGCCCCCTCTTCCAGGATTATTATAAGAGTCAAATAAAATGGTAGCTGGGAAAGGTCTTTGCAGGTTATAAAGTGCTGTAAGGTTAGGGTAGATATATGAGAAGCTGTGAATCACCCATCACTTTCATGAGATGCTAGCATTGCCATGCTAGCATTGCCATCAATGTTCTTTGGCCTGACCACTACCTTTCTCCTTGCTAGGATCACTGCTTTTACCATGGCACGGTGAGGGAGGCAGAGCAATCCAGTGTCACGCTCAGCACCTGCCGGGGAATTAGGTAAGAAACCCTGAAGCTGCAGGGGGCACCTGGTACCCTCCCCAGGACAAGCAGGACCAGCCTAATGCAAAGGACTGGGGAAGGGCTGGCCTGGGCGGGCAAGGGAAATCCCAGGTGATCCAGAAATGCTGGAATTTGTTTAACTTCCCTCATGAACTTGATGTTTTAAAATATAGATTTTATTACCATTATGTATGGTAAAGCCAGCATCTCCAGAGACAAGTGCTATTGAAGAGATGGTCATACAAAAGAGGGGGCATGCTATGCCATGGGAGGGTAGGCAGGGAAGCTCTGGGGCTGGTCCAGGGCAGAGGGAGCAAGGCGAAGTGTAGGCGGGAGCCTTCCTGTGGTTTCTGCAGGAAGGAGTGGTTGACACAGAGTAAGCAGGGTTAGGATTGACTAGTTTGAATAATTCCAGCAATCTCTGGGGCATACAAGGTTTTTTTCCTTAGCTGTCCTGTGCCAGTTCTAGAGTGATTAGGGCAGGAGCATAGTGGCCCACAGACCAAGAGCCCAATAAAGTAGATGGCTGGATTGGCTAGCTTGCATGTGACAGGCAAGGTGGCTGCAAAATTAAATGCCATCTCTAGGATCTGGCAGATCCTGGAAGGGGCAGTCCCTTCAGGACTGGGTCCAGGGTCAGCAAGACTCCAGATGTCAAAGCAACAGAGACAGAAAATAAGACACATGGTTAATATACTCAACACTGATGAGTTAATACACACTGATGGTTAATATACTCAGCACTGGTGAGTTAATATACACTGATGGTTAATATACTCAGCACTGGTGAGTTAATACACACTGATGGTTAATATACTCAGCACTGGTGAGTTAATACACACTGATGGTTAATATACTCAGCACTGGTGTGTTACTACACACTGATGGTTAATATAGTC
>CAUYPK010036975.1:0-15787 GCA_963574355.1 Loris lydekkerianus | reverse complement strand
TATAGACCAATATCACTAATGAATATAGACACAAAAATATTCAACTAGATTCTAACAAACAGAATCCAGCAACACATCAAACAAATTATACATCATGACCAAGTCGGTTTTATCCCAGGGTCTCAAGGCTGGTTTAATATTTGTAAATCTATAAGTATAATTCAGCACATAAATAAATTAAAAAAGACCATATGATTCTCTCAATTGATGCAGAAAACACTTTTGATAATATACAGCATCCCTTCATGATCAGACACTTAAGAAAATTGGTATAGAAGGGACATTTCTTAAACTGATAGAGGCCATCTACAGCAAACCCACAGCCAATATTGTATTGAATGGAGTTAAATTGAAATCATTTCCACTCTGATCAGGAATGAGACAAGGTTGCCCATTGTCTCCACTGCTCTTTAATATTGTAATGGAAGTTTTAACCATCACAATTAGGGAAGAAAAGGCGATCAAGGGTATCCATATAGGGTCAGAAGAGATAAAATTTTCGCTCTTTGCAGATAATATGATTGTACATCTGGAAAACAGATCAGACATGTACCCTTGCAATATATTTTTTATTTTTATCTTTAAATTCCATTTTCCCAGGAACTTTTGAATTCCTTTCATATACATTTTAGCTAACTCTTGTCAAGTAGTAGGATGGGAATGGAAAGCCTTGCAGAGAATGTGTAATATCCAGTATGGCATCCAAGCAAGTGGTTCCTTGAGTAACTTTAAAAGCCCTCACACTTCACTGTGATGTGCAGAAAACAGTCAGGAGTTTCCTAAACCCTGAAAAAGGTAAGGAAGTCTTAGAGAGGGCTGTAGACAAAAAAGGAACGGGTATTGGTTGGTATGAGGAAGATTTAATGGGTAGGGGCCTTATAACCAAAGACCAAGTCAGGACCATGGATATTGGCAGTGGGTACCAGTGAGTAGCATTGAGAACCAGATGGGGCAAATGACTTATTAGCTGAGGCCGGCAAAGGGCAAGATGCTAACAAAGGTCTTATTCTTCCTCTGATGCTAGGATACTATCTAACCAACCTCCCTCAACATGTATGCATATGCACACACGTGTGTCCAACAAATATGTGCACACATGGGTACATACATACACACAGCATATCCCTGGGAAGCAACAAAATAGAAGAGTAAGGTAATCTTGAATTCAACTAAAAATTTAAAAATTGAAACCCAAAATGATCAGATTAAATTACATTGGCAACTTTATACTTTCTATCACTTAGAACAAATACGGACTGAGAGATAAGTTATTTCATTTTAGAGAAACAAAAAAAAATCTTAACTTTAAACACATGCATTAACTCAGCTTTATTCATCTCTTTGTTTCTTGGATTTTTTTAGTGGAGTAGTTTTGTCAGTAAATACTCAGGAATGTATAGTCCCAGAATTCTCTTGTGTTTTGAGAATGTCTTCCTGTTACCTTTTCATATGAACTCACTTCTTTCCTCTTTCAGAAACTTGTGGACATACCTTTATTGTCTTGTTTTATCAAACTTTGTTATGGATAAGTCTGAGGTCAGCCTGATTTTTGCTATTGCTGCTGTTTTACAGTAGAGTTATTTGTTCAGTCATGATACTTGTAAACTTCATTTTAAAAAATCTTTGTATTTAATAAGTTAAACAGAATTTGTCTTGAAGTTGTATATATGAACAATGTTTCTGACATATATAATCAAGAAAAATTTCTTGCTTTATTTCAGGAATATATTCTTACATAGTGCTAATTTTTTAAAATACTGTTTTTCTGTTTCATTTCTCATAATCTGTAATTCTGAGCCATTAATTCCTATGTATTAAATTATGTCTTTAATTCTTCTTCTATTAGATTTTCTTTAATAATATCTGAATTTTTCTGTTTTTATTGTGATTACTTTAGATCTTTCTTATACTCATTGTATTTTTAGACAATTATATTTTGTACTTTCAGTGTCTAATTTTTTTTATAATAATTTTGATGTTTTCCTATGTTTGTTTTTGTACCTTAGTTTTGACATCTCATTTTTAATTTTTAAAATTTAATCTTTTATCTTTGAGCTTTTGATTTATTAAATTCATATTCTTAGTAAATTATTCTGTTGCACAATAAACTAGTATAGAATTTGTATCTAATTTTTTATTTATATTGCTAGGTTATTTGCTTTGCATGCTGTGTTTCTTTTTGCCCTCTTTTTCCTTTTTTGCTGTAATACAAATTGCAATTGTCAAGTCAGCTTTTCTCATTTTGCTTATGCTTAATACAGCCATCTATATTTAGACCATCTGTAGGTTCTGATAATATATTTAAAAATTTCTATTTATTATTGTAGTAAATATTACATCTTTATTTGTTCTTTCTCTGTCTTCCCCATTTGAGAGTTTCTGTGAATCTGTTTCCCTTTGTTCTGAGCAGAATGAGTAGCAATCAGTTAGATAAACTAGAGGAGTGTGAGAATTTTACAAAGAGGAGGGATTATCTATAATAGGAAGGCAAAGTTTTGCTATGCAGAGAGGGGCAGGAACTTATCATGACCATGAGGAATCATGACATACTCAAAATATGAGAGTTCCATGAGTAAGATTTGCTGTGGCTCAGATTCCCCTCACAGAAATGTGTAGAAACTGGGAGGAGGTGAGACAAGAAGCAAGGAGACCAGACAAGCAGCTTCTGTGATAGATCAGGCTGGAAATAATGAATGTGGAGTCTGCACATGGAAATAAAAGATAATGACTATTAGGAGAGGTATCCAGGGGGTAGAGTGGATTACGCATGGTGACTTATCAGGTATGGAGGTTAGAAAGAGCACAGAACCTACAAGTTAGGTCTCTGGCATGGCTGATGTAATTGATGGCAATGCCATTCATCAAGACTGGGATTGCTCCAGAAGGGGGAAGGTGAAGGCAACCACCTTGCTGGTCACTGTGTGAGGCTCCTTATCAACATCATGTTGCTTAATCTTCACAATTGTCCTATTCAGGTATAAACTCCTCAGCTACTTGGATTTTGCTGTTAAGTAGATAGTGATGAGAACCACTGATGAGAACCACTGGCAGCAGGAAGAGCATAAGCGAAGTATTGTTGCCTAGAGACCTCCAGGTAGAGACGTTTAGTGGACAGGAGGTGTCAGGAGCTCAGAGGGGATGTCTGGGTCGGGGGTGAGAAGAGCCAAAGCCCAGTAGCTTGTGTAGAAGCTGGGAAAGAGTAAGAACATCCTACAAAACCTGACTTTTATCTTTGTTCTTCTGTAATTTTATCTGGATTTTGTTTTCTCTTTCTGTTTTCTGAAGTCTTCTGCTTAGAACTGAAACACTTCTTTTCAGGAACAATGATGTATTTTGATCTCAAGATTTCCTTCTACTCATTTTCTTTTGCCTATGGTAGTTTTATAGGCTTAAAAAAATACATACCTCTTTTAGACATTTATTTACTTATTTATTTATTTAATTCATTTATTTAGACAGTCTCACCCCGTTGCCCAAGCTATAGCGCCATAGCACTGCCTAGCTCACAGCAACCTCAAACTCTTGGGCTCAAGCAAGTCTCCTGCCTCAGCCTCCTGAGTAGCTGGGACTACAGGTGCCCACCACAACACCTGGCTAAGTTTTCTATTTTTCGAATAGACAGGGTCTCACTCTTGTTCTTGCTCAGACTGGTCTTGAACTCCTGGGCTTAACTAATCTTCCCGCCTCAGCCTCCCAGAGTATTAGGATTACAGGCATGAGTCCAGCCAGTTTATAATTTTAATAGCTATTTATATGTGCCCTTACTTTGCAAGGCCTTAATAGAAAGGCTTAGCTCACGCTTATATTTACTTCATAATGTCTAATATTGAGTTCTGTCTATGAGAAAAATCAATAATTTGTTCATTAAATCAAACAATGTAAGTATAAGGTAAAGAAAACCTTAACCATTGTTAATGATACATGTTATTTTATTTGCAACCCTCACCCCCCAAATAGGTCTCTGAGGCAGATAAATAAAATAAATGAAAAATTAAAAAGAGCACAGTGATGTGCAATATGAGACTTAAAAGACATCCAGCCTCAGGAGACACTGGATAAGCTGCTGAGAGCGAGCACTGCTTACCTTCATGTTTTTCTGACAGCTTGTTAGTAGTGCACCGGTGTTCCACTTTTGTTTTCTTAACAAAAAGAACACGTTTCTTTGTTTCGATCCGGACACAGGTTTTGCTTTCTTCCTCTGTTAAACCTAGGAGGTTGAATATAAACAAACTTCACTGAGAATGCACCAGTAAGAACAGAAAAGAGGAACCTGGGGCTCTGGTCACTTTTGCAGCCACAGATACTATAGTATATCAGCCCCTTGTTCCCCAATCACCATAGACGTGAATGATTAACAGGGAGTAACAGTTTTATGTACAGATTCCATCCTGCATATGATCTGAGATGGCACAGAAAAGAAGGGTATCTGTAAGTCCCACCATCTCCTCCTTCAACACTGACCCTAAGAAGCCATGTTGAACTATTGTGGCTTATCCCATGAGGATTCTGTTGGCCTGTCCCTTGTTGCCACTCCACCCAATGGAGCTATAAGCTGGTCCTTTCTGATTTGGTTACATGAATTGCTTTTGTACAGTTTGAGTCAAAGTTATAAGTATGCTCATCACCCTGATAGTGTGCAAAAGCTTTTTAGCTTAAACTTGAAATTCAAACTTTCTCCCCTAAGGACTCTTTTCAGTCTATGTCACTATGTTATTCAAACCTGCTCTTGATACTGTTTCCTCTATCATCAGCAGGGAGGTGACACAGGTGGGAGCTGGGATTGATATCTTCTTAGTTTTCTGGTGCTGCTTCCAATGGATGACTCTCTTACTATATACAGTCTTATAAGTCTTACATAAAACTCTGATTCTCTGAGGGTTAGGCCACCCAGTTATAACATCTTAATTCTTCTTTACCAATCTCTCATGCATCATTTGTTGAAGACTGGGCATCTCAGTCATTCCCACCACAATGATTGTGATCATTGTCAATGACCTCAAAATTGGTGTGTGAGTAGAAGAGCACAGGGTAACAAATCTAGCATCTTTGTGGTCAGACTTGGTACTACCTGTCTGGGGTAATTTGAGGGGACTTGATGTTTTTGTTGCACTTTCCCAAGCCATCTAATTCATTGTTGGAAACATCAAAGCCAATATCGCCTATCTTTTGATGTTTAGTTAAAATTTGTCTTGGAAAATAGAAGCACATGAGAGCTAGAGCTGTTAATATCAGCACTTAAGAAACTTAAAGCAAATTAGTTTATCAAATACTGGTATTTAGGGTTGCATGTTACAGTAAGCAGAGATGGACATGTTCAGACCTTCAGGCACTGCTTGGGCGGGAAGCTGATATGGAAACCTGAGGGCACAGGTCACTGAGAAATGAGGCTGAGTAGATACAAACTGGGTCTGCTTATGCCATGGTTTTTTTTTTTTTTTTTTTTTTTTAAATTTGACACATTTGAAGACATACATTATTATTTGGAAGTAGAAAATTCTTGATTTGAAGCCCACATGTTTACAAACAACAAAAGTGATGGCTGTTTCTATCTGGCTCAATAAACATGGTTCATTTTTCTTCTGTATTTAGCCTTGTTTTTATAAGTGGGTCAGCCAAGTTTTTAGGTCATGCTAGAAATGTAATGTGTCTATAGTGCATGACTCTTATTTTTTCTCTACTTTTTAATTAGATTTTATTATTTATAAGTGAAAAGTAAATTGCATGTGTCAAGTTAATTCACTATAATTCTAATTCTATATTCACTATAATTCACTTATTTTCATTTTATGACAGTCATATTTGAATAATGAACCTTTTGGATGGCACTGGACATGTAGTGATTAAAATACCAGGACTTTATCAATAAATTTTTCTTACTGCAGTATGCCTGGTAATGCTACCTGACCTCTACCTCTGTTAACTAAGCAGCTGCTCCATGCTACCTCACCTTTCTCTCTTAAACCCGCATGTCCCTTTCTGTGGCACAAGGATGAGTATTTTAGTAATTCCTCACCACTCTGACTGAACCAAAATCAATATACTCAAAAAGATCTTATTAACAAATAGTAGGGTGAATAAAATTTTACCTCCAATTTAGAGCAGAAGATGATGCAACGAAAGGAGTTGAAAATTAACATCTTGCCTATTATGCTATTTTTGTTAAATGTTTTCACTGCATTTATGAAATTATTTTTACCTTGACACAATGTCAATTTTTATTCAAGGTTTTAACTTGACCATTGGATGCTGAACGATGGAGGAATGAATCGAGGGATGCGAACAAAAAACAATTTAATTCTATTTTATTCTTCTGGAGAAAAATCAAGCAAGTCCTGTGAAATAGTCAAGTTGTTTTTCTAATATTAATGATAAGATATAATTCTTATTGAAGAAACTATAACAAAAATTAAATCTATACTCTAGTTTCATGTTATAATGGGAGAAGGAATAGGAAGAGATAAAAGGGAAAAGGCCAGAATACATACTCATCTACAGAGTGGGCAAAAGCAGGCAAACATACTTAAGGGAAAATTCCATTCTATTGAGAATTTGTTTCTGTCTGACTGTGCTTCATTTTAACCCTAATTAAAATTTTATAGAAATATTATTATTATGACTAGGAGAAATATAAATAAAATATAAGAATATTGAGTGTAATATATGTCTTATTGAGTACATTGACTATACACACTTATCTACATACATACACACTATAAATACTTACATATAGTATGTATATATTTACATATAGTGTGTGTGTGAATACACATGGGTATTCACTTCCAGTTTCCTGTCACATCTCTAAGTCCCTTTCTTGCCACATTATATGTATCTGTCAGTCTCTGTCTATTTGTAGAAAAAGAGAAGGAAGGTGACAATGGTTTAGCAGGAAGTGGAGCTCATCTTTCTTCATTTTGGTCATGGGGCTTCAACTGTTGAAATGCTGGATGGTTGATTTTGATTAAAGATTCACCCAGTTCTTTAACTGACCCAGTTTCTAGGCATTTAGAGGCTTTGTTCTTAATGCATGATGAGTATACTCAGTGAGAAATTATCAGCTAGACTATCGTAGAATAATTTCATATAAAAGATGAAGTAAAACTGAGTCAAGGGCCAGAGACTTTCCCCAACCATTTTCGCTCAGAGATTTTCCGCAACTATTTTCACTCAGCATTTCGATGCCATTCACAGCAGCAGAAGACATCAAATTTAACATGCATAAGCTGCTCCAGTGGAAGAATAACTGGAAGGAAACATAGGAGCAGGCTGGAAAGCTTTAGCACAGCTCAAAGCTTTCAGATTTTAGTAAACATGTGAGGTGAAAGTTCTATGAGTCCTTCTTATTGAATACCCTTCGGAAAGATATTTATCCCATCTCCTCTGTTAGGGAGCAGACCACAAGAAACATCTGATCTCTTAGGATTTGGAAGACGGAGGGCAGCCATTTGAAATGTTAGTGTTTGCCATAATGAGATGTTAAGAATGGAGGGACTGAAAATCTATTGATCCCAAAGCTGGCCTGATGTTGTAATTTTTTAAAAGTTATAAAAGTTATAAAAGTTTGATGATGAAAAATTCTGATTTATTTGGGGGGACTGATGAGTTTGCTTCTGGTTACCATGCAGTTTCCTAACCTTGTTCTTCAGAAATACCTGGCTCCAGGACCCTGTGTCATTTTACACAGATGCCTGAAATAAAAATTTTCCAAAGGTGTTTAGGCTGAAATACCAATTAATATTAGCAATTTAAGATAATTCTTAAATAAACCAATATGTTTGGCTTATATTACTATTTTATAGGCAAGTAGAAATTATCAGCTTTATATGTGAAGATATAAAGTTGTAATCTTCCCTCCAAGAAAAGTGCTTTGCATTTGTTTTTAAGTTTCCTCACCAGTAGGTGCAGATCTGGTCCATGTTAACTTAGTCCCTTGGCAAGTCCTAATTGTTCTTTCAGTTTAGACTCTTGGATTTTGGTCAAAACTATTAAAAGAAATACATTGCTACTGAATTTGCCATAAATTATTGCTCTATAAAATTACCCCCTATAAATAGACTATAGGTATGTTATCTTTTATTGATAGAATTTAGTGCCAAGGCAAGCTTTGTTTCCCTTGAGATACTGGTATGCATCTCTCTTTCGGGTAACCACTACTGTGTAGCTTCTGATGTTCCCAGATGACAGGAAATTCAAAGCAAACATGCAAAATTCAAAGCAAAATTCAGGCACTGCTTGGGTGGGATCTCTGCCTGATCACAGAGGTTAAGCACACTTCTTTTTATCTTAACTTTTAATTATTATTTTATTTATTTGAGTATATATGTGTTTTCTTGTTCTTTATATCACTGTGGAAACAAAGTAGGATCTAAATAAAGCCAACTAAAAATAATTAAAATGATAGAGGAGGAGAAAAATGTATTGCATGCTATTATCATCAGTTAAAAAGAGCGAGAGCTGAAGAAAGCATACCTGAATTCTTTAGTTCCTCCCTGCTAAACTGATAGAGGAGGTCATATGTGCCCCCCAAGGAGCCAGAGGTGAAGTAATGAGTCCCGAAGTCATCAAATATTCGACTATACAAAGCATAGTTGTATTCTAGAGGCAGATGGTTAAGTGCTTTCAAAAAAACATCAGAAAGCTGTAGATCTTTAGATTTCATTGTGAAGTTTAAGACTTTTATCACTTTATGGATCCTAATAAAATTAGAATCCTACATGGAAGAAGAGAAAAGAGATTTAAAAAAATGATTTAAAGGTATCAAATATTTAACTGTCATTGATTTATCATTAGCTTCACTCTTCCCATAGTATTACAACAACTTTAACTTTTTATTGTGTGTTCTCACATACAAAGTTGTAATTTTCATTTTACTTTTCAGTATAGATGTTCAAGGTACTAAACAGGTAAGATTATCTCAATAAACTGCGACTAAAGCATATGTTCTGTACAAAAGAAGTGATCAATTACCAGAAAAGTGATCTTTCCCTCTTATTTGCCAGTTATGACTGCACTCCTACTAAATTTTATTTAGAATGCTTGGTAATGCAAATGATTGGAAAGGGATTGTGTACATTTGCAATGAGAAGTTATGCAACTGAGATTCAAGTAGCACCTTTGTCATTAACTGAATAAAGCATTTCAATTCTTTAGACTTTAGCTTTCAAATGATAGGATGACAACTGTGTACCAAGTGATATTTCACACCTTCGACTTCAAAGTGCTATGATTCTAAATTACTTAAGGGGTAAAATTAAACAACATTATTCGTAGTCTCTCTTTTACTTATATGTGGAAATATATGAATTATTTGTTTGCAAATGTACTTGTTTACCATTTCTTATTATGTCAGGTAAATTTAGGGTTCAGTGCTTGATATTATGCTTAAAATGTCCTTCTACAGAGTATACATTATATTATTTTTACTTTTTTAAAAAATTTATATGCTTTATCTGATTGCTCAGTTTTAAAAAATTATAGTGTTTGAATAATAGTAACAGAATGAGGGTGATATTTTAGCAAAAGAATTTTCTTGCAATGTTTCTTATTGAGTAGTCATCATCATCATCTTCTTTTTTTTGGCCAGGGCCAGGTTTGACCCTGCCAATTCTGGTATGAGGGGCTGACACCCTATTCCTTTGAGCCACAGGCACCACCAATAGTCATCTTCTTATATACTATAATTATGGTACTAAATGACTGCTAATACAAAAGAAAAAAATCACAAGGATCAAATAAGAATCATTATTCATCTTCCTTCTCCTCTCTTTTTCTTCCCTCCCCTACTTCATACTTCCTACTTTCTTGTCTTCAGTACTTCATTGCTCAGCCCTCGCAGATGCTGCAGACAGAGAAGTGAGCAAGGCGGACAATGTTTGTGTCTTTGCGGAGCTTCCATTTTCCTAAGTGTCCATCAATTCTAATTTTAAATTTAATCTTTAGATTTTGTTATAGAATAATAGCTTTTGGAAAGTTGGAAGACTTTTGTCCTTTTAGTATATTGCTTCCTAAGTATCTGAAATGCCTACTCTCAGAGGTTCAAAATTCCAGCTTGCTTTAAAGACTATATCATGAAAAACAAGTTACATTTTGGTAGCTCAGGTTAGCTGAAGGGCTTCCACAGTGCTCTGCTCACTAGCGCATAATGGCTGGAACCAGATACTTTAGACTAAAAATTCCAATTCCATATATAATCTGTTTCAGCAATTGGTGAGGTCTTTATTTTAATCACATTTTTGTGGTTTCAATTTTGTAAAGTGTATCAGAGAAGTGATGAATCTTACTGCATTAACTTTTATTTTGTTTTGAAACAGATTATTTGCCCAACAAATGTCTACTCAGATCTGTGATTGACAAAATAAACAAAGCATTAAGCTCTACTGAAAAGCTTGCATTGATTTTTTTCAGTTTATCTTACTTTTTCAATAGTATCTTGTTTCCCTACTTGAAGATGAAGAGAGATTGTAGTACCATTTTTTACAGAGACTAAGATTTCTTTAATTCTGTTCAGACCTAATTAAAGACAACAGTCATGATGTTGGGTTGAACCATATGGGGCTGAAAATTTTGTAAATCTAAAGCAGTTGAATAATAGAAGTTTCATATGTTCCAAACTGACACTATAAATAGCCCAAAATGTTTACAATTTGGGGAAGACTATCTGCTGCTTATCTACAAATAAGGGTTTAACAATATGTTTGGAATATTTATAAAGCCATTATGTGAAGCAAGTCTTAAGGTCAGGACTGATAACTATATCTATGTCTCATTCAAATCTCTCTCTCTTCCTCTCATCTTTAACTATATTTTAAGGCAGTTATTTTCAATCCTGGATACTATATCAGAGGAAGCTGGGGAGTCCAAAAAAAAAACCAAAAAAAACAAAAAAAGCACTCTCAGGGTAAAGGGATGGACTTGTATATTACAGGCAAATGGAAACTAGAAAAAAGCAGGGGTTGCAATTTTAGTAGCAGATACAATTGGCTTTAAACCAGCAAAGATAAAGAAAGATAAGGAAGGTCACTACATATTTGTTAAGGGAAACATCCAACATGAAGATATTTCAATAATAAATATTTATGCACCTACCAGCATGCTCCTCAATTCATAAAGCAGACTCTAATGGATATGAGCAACTTGATATCTTCCTGCACTATAATAGTTGGAGATTCTAACACCCCTTTGATAGTTTTGAATAGATCCTCCAAGAAAAAACTAAACAAACAAATATTAAACCTTGACCCTAGAACAAACGAACTTTACAGACCTCTACAGAAAATTTCACCCTAATAAAACTGAATATACATTCTTCTCATCAGCCCACCAGTCATCCTCCAAAATAGATCATATGGACACAAGTCTAACCTCAGCAAATTTAAAAGTGTAGAAATTATTCCTTCTATCTTCTTGGACCATCATGGAATGAAAGTTGAACTCAACAACAAAGGGAATCTTCAGATTCAAACACAGTCATGGAAGCTACATAATCTTAGGCTGAATGATAGCTAGGTCAAAGAAGAGATTAAGAAGGAAATCACCAAATTTTTGGAACAAAATAACAATGAAGACACAAATTATCAAAGCTTGTGGGATGCTGCAAAGGCAATCCTAAAAGGGAAATTTATAGCATTGGAAGCCTTCATCAAGGAAACAGAAAGAGAGAAAGCCAACAACTTAATGGATTATCTAAAGCAACTGGAAAAGGAAGAGCAGTGCAACCCCAAGCCCAACAGAAGAAAAGAAATAACCAAAATTAGGGCAGAATTAAATGAAATTGAAAACAAAAGAATCATTCAGAAGATCAGCAGAAAAAAAAAAAAGTTGTTTTTTTGAAAAGATTAACAAAATTGATAAACCTTTGGCCAACCTAACAAGAAACAGAAAAGTGAAATCTTTAATATTGTCCATCACAAACAATAAAGGAGAAATAACAACAGACACCTCAGAAATTCAAAAAATCCTTGATGATACTACAAAAACTCTATTCCCAGAAATATGGAAATGGACCAATACTTGGAAGCACACCACCTTCCTATACTCAACCAGAAAAAATCAGGAACCTTGAATAGACCTATATCAACCACTAAAATAGCATCAACAATACAAAATCTCCCTAAAAAGAAAAGTCCAAGAGCAGATGGCTTCACATCTGAATTCTATCAAACCTTTCAAGAGAAACTAGGACCTATATTATACAATGTTTTCCAAAACATAGAAAAGGAAGGAATACTTTCCAACACATTCTATTAAACAAATATCACCCTGATCTCCAAACCAAGAAAGGATCCAACAAAGAAACTTATAGACCTATATCATTAATGAACATCAATGCAAAAATATTCAATAAGATCTTAGTAAATAGAATTTAATGACATATCAAAAAAATTATACACCTTGATCAAGTTGGTTTTATTCCAGGGTTACAGGGTTGGTTCACATTACACAAATCTATAAATATAATAGATCACATCAATAAAATAAAAAACAAAGACAATATGATGCTCTCAATTGATGCAGAAAAAGCCTTTGATAATATCCAGCATCCTTTCATGATCAGAATTCTTAAGAAAATAGGCATTGAAGGGACATTTCTTAAACTAATAGGGGCCATCTATAGCAAACTTATAGCCAATATCATATTGAATGGTGTAAAATTGAAAACATTTCCACTCAGATCAGGAACAAGGCAAGGATGCCCACTGTCTCCACTGGCATTTAACATAGTAATGGAAGTCTTAGCCATTGCAATCAGGCAAGAAAAGGTGATCAAGAGTATCCAAATAAGGTCAGAGGAGATCAAACTCTAACTCTTCACTGATGATATGATTCTATGTGTGGAAAATCCCAGGGACTCAAATTCAAAACTCTTAGAAGTGATCAAGGAATAAAGAAGCATCTCAGGATACAAAATCAACACTTACAAGTCAGTAGCTTTTATATAACCAACAATAGACAAGCTGAAAAAACAATCAAGGACTCTATTCCTTTTACAATTGTGCCAAAGAAGGTGAAATATTTGGGAATTTACCTAACAAAGGATGTGAAAGACCTCTATAAGGAGAACTATGAAACTCTGAGGAAAGAAATAGCTGAAGATATTAACAAATGGGAAAACATACCATGCTCATGGCTGGGAAGAATCAACATTGTTAAAATGTCCATACTACCCAAAACAGTTTACAGATTTAATGCAATCCCTATTAAAGCACCATTGTCAGACTTTAAAAAATTTGAAAAAATAGTACTTTGTTTTATATGGAATCAGAAAAAAACCTCAAATAGCAAATACATTACTGAGAAATAAGAACAAATCAGGAGGTATCACATTACCAGACTTCAGGCTATACTATAAATCTATGGTGATCAAAATAGCATTGTACTGGCACAAAAACAGAGTAGTAGATTTATGGAACAGAATAGAGAACCAAGAGATGAACCCCACTACTTATCACCATTTGATCTTGACAAGCCTATCAAAAATATTCAGTTGAAGAAAGACTCCCTATTTAACAAATGGTGCTGAGTGAACTGGATGGCAAGCTGTAGAACACTGAAACTGGACCCCCACCTTTCTCCATTAACAAAAATTGATTCTCACGGGATAAAAGATTTAAACTTAAGACATGAAACTATAAAATTATTAGAAGAGAGTGCAGGGAAAACATTTGAAGAAATCAGCCTGGAAGAATATTTTATGAGGAGGACCTCCCGGGCAATTGAAGCAACACCAAAAATATTAATAACATCCCATTACTAGGATCTGATCAAACTAAAAAGTGTTTGCACAGCCAAGAGCACAGTAAGTAAATCAAGTGGAAAATCTTCAGAATGGGAGAAAATTTTTGCAGGTTATTCTTCTGACAAAGGTCTGATAACTAGAATCTACAGAACTCAAACTAATCAACAAGAAAAGAATAAATAACACTATATCTATGTGGGCAAGAGACTTGAACAGAAACTTCTCTGATGAAGATAGGCACATGGCCTACAAACACATGAAAAAATGCTCTTCATCCTTAATAATCAGGGAAATGCAAATAAAAACTACTTTGAGATATCATCTAATTCCAGTAAGATTAGCCCACATTACAAAATCACAAAACTACAGATGTTAGCAAGAATGCGGAGAGAAGGGAATGCTTCTACACTGCTGGTGAAAATGCAAGCTAATATGACCTTTTTGGAAAAAAGTTTGGAGAACATTCAAGGAACTAAAAGTAAGACCTACCATTCAATCCTGCAATTCCTCTACCCAGAATATCAAAAATTATTTTACAACAAAGACATTTGCACCAGAATATTTATTGCAGCCCAATTCATAATAGCCAAGACATGGAAATAGCCCAAGTGCCCATCAATCCATGAATGAATTAACAAATTGTGGTATATGTACACCAGGGAATACTATGCAGCCATAAAAAGGAAACTTCACATCTTTCATGTTTACCTGGATGGAACTGGAACATATTCTTCTTAGTAAAGTATCTCAAGAATGGAAAAGAAGAGAGATTAAAGATGGCGGCCAAGTAACAGCTTCCCTGCAACTGGGTACGGCGAGTCTAGGGAGACGAGACTCCAGGCATCTCTGGCTGGTGGGATCTGCTGTAATCATCCCTTAGAGGATACAGGGAGCCAGCAATGGACTTCTGGACCCCAAGATGAGGACAAAAACAGTGGAAAACTGGCAAGTGGTTGCATGTGTTCGATTGATCTAATCACGCTGGCAACCATAATTACAAGCAGCAGTGAGACTGCAAATAAGAAAGGCCTTACCTGTGAACTGTCTTGGTGCCCTTGGCCTTGGCACTCAGTTGAACTGCCTTGGGGAGAGCTAGAGCAGGAGTGTGGAGAACTTTGGGCAATGTCTGGGGCCCCAGACTGAGCCACTGAGCTGGGTGCAAGAAGCCATTGTGAAAGAACTACCCCAGCAACCTCTGCCCACAAAGTCCCAGAGCAAGGATTGGGTGGGACAAAGTACCTAGTGACTGAGTAGCCTAAAGGTGGGGACTGAGCTGCCTTGCAGCCTTAATCCTCAGGGGCAGAGTGAGATGGTTTTGGCACACTGGAGCCTTGGGCTGTTGCCCTGGGTAGAGTGCCTTGATGTCACAGCTCAAAGCAACCTCAAACTCCTGGGCTTGGCACCGCCCAGACCTCCATAAGAGCTGTGCAGTGACCCCCGAATGGTGACCCACACCCACCGGGCCTCCGCATTCCCTGACCAAGAACTATGGGAGCCATGCAACCCTGCATCCCCACTTCCTATGTCCTCCCAGCCTCCACACTACCCTGTTCATCTGGCCAGGGTCTCTGGTAGCTGTGTGCCCTCTGGAGCCCTCCCTGCCTCTGCAAAGAGCCCTTCTCCTGGCCAGAGACTGCTGGAGCCTTGGGCTATCTGTGCCAAAGTCACTGGGGGCCAGGCACTCCAAGAACCATGTGTACCACCTCCAGCCCTGTTGCTAGATCTGGGTTTGTCACACACTGGAGCTGCTTCCACAACCAGAACTCCCTAGCTAGAGCACCACTAGAGGAACTACACAGGGTCACTCCCTACAAAGATCCAGCAAAAATAGAGTGATCGTCCTGGCGTCTAATCTTGGAGAGACACCTCCCCAACGCTGAGGACGGCCAGAGGCAATGGTGGAAAACAATCATAAGGCAAAATCAACAGAAAAACTCTGGCAATATGAATAATCAGAGTAGATCAACTCCCCCAAGGATCAATGGGGCAGAAACAGCACAAGACCCCATGCACAAACAAATAGCTGAGATGTCAGAAATTGAATTCAGGATC